>PVJH01003550.1:0-138859 GCA_004026705.1 Nesogale talazaci | reverse complement strand
TGTGTTTGGGAAAGAGAAGGAGCTGAAGTTCCTCCAGTCTAGGGAGGAAAGAGGGCACAGGAGTGTGAAGTCAACCTGAGAGCATTCCCTTCGAAGCAGATATCCATACCAGGCTCCTTCCTCCTGGCTTCTCCCTGTAACCCCAGCAGGCCCTGCTCAAGAGTTTCTTCCCTGTGAAAAGGGGGCTGTAGGGGTGGTAAGCAGGGAGCTGCATAATTAAGCTGATCTCCATGTTATTCCTAGCAAGGAGTACCTCCAGGGAAGTTTTATGGAAGTCCCTAGAGAAGTCCCCTCTGGGATATGGGGGGTGGAGATATGCAGATTTGAGGGTAAAAGACAGAAAAGGGATAAGGGTCTGCCTCTCCTCTCTCCTCAGAGCCTAGAGGATAGACAGGGACTGAGCAGTGCTGGCAGCTGAGAGCACTGACTACAGCAACACAGGCCACAGGACAGGAGCTTACCTGAGGCCCTAGGGCAGAGTTGGCTGATGTGTCTCTGGGACGTGCCGCCAGAGGAGGCAGAGGAAAGTGACAAGAAAGTTGGTTCTTAAATAATTTGCTAACAGTCCCCACCCTCCTTTGTGGTCCCACAGGGTTTTCTCCTCCCACTTCTTGACAAAATTAGCAAAGAACTTCAGGAACTTTCCATTTACTTCTGCCTTCCTGCTCAGTTATTCTGGTGAACTCCCCGCTGCTTCCCCACCCCCCAGTGGCCATCCTCCACCACTCCTGATGGGCAATTTCTTGGCCTAAAGACTAAGCTCCAGCCCGAACCCCAGTTAGCCCCTGCCCCCCTAACTGGTTTCTGGAAACACCAGACACCATGAAGGTCCCTGCACCTTCCTTTTGGTCAGAAGGGCAGGAAGGAGTATCCCTTTACAAAGGAACCTCTTTGCCAGGCAGAATTGAGGGCTGGCTGGGTAGAAGGGAAGTCTGTTCTGCTGCAGAGAGGTCACACAGGCAGTTATGACTATGCATAAAGTAAATGGAACATGTCCTTCTTGTGAAAATAAGGCTGTGGTTATACTCTGTATTCTTGAATCATCCAGGGAGCCACAACCACCACTGAGTGGACCACAAGACTTCCTGTAGGTGGTCATGCTTGGCCAGAGGGAAGATGAAGAACTGCCTACAAGAACACCATAAAAACTAGAGAATAACACGTTTTTATTCCTTGTAGAAAACTATATTGATCTTACGTCAAAATAATTCCAGAAAGAAGCAAACTATGAACTTGAAAGTGTGTGTGTGTGTATATATGTATATATATACATATATGTATATATACATATACATATATATACACACACAGAGAGAGGAAGAGAGAGAGCCAAAAAAATTTCCCCAAAGCTCTGCATTTAATTTTTTTTAAATAAACAACCTTATCACCTTCAAAATACTTCCCACTATACTTCATATTCTTGTTAAATATGAAATTTCATTCTTAGAAACATTTTTTCAAATTCATCTGTTTGGATGGCTGACAGCACCTCCATCATGTGTTATTTTACTGCTTCTATATTGTCAAGTCGCTGTCCTTGCTTGTCCTTCTGGCTTCACAAAAGCAAAAAGAAGTCACAGGAAGTGAAGTCAAGTGAGTAAGGTGTGTGGAGCAAGGGAGGCATGATGTTTTTGACCCCAAAGTGGCACACTGAGAGCACTATGTGAGCAGGTGCACTGTGGTGGTGGCCAAACCAGTCCCCTGTCTGGCATAAATCAGGCCTTTTAGTTACACACTGTTGTGCTATCTGTTCAGAACCTCTAAAAAAAGCGTGATTAACAGTCTGACCTGGTGGAATGACCTCCAAATGCACTATGAGTTGACACATTTTATACGCATTTATAATTGGAAAGTTGACAGACATTCAGAACAAAGTCTGCCATCAATCTACATTTCACGTTTTTTGAAACTAAAACTTGTACTCTTGAGTTTTTCTTATAGCACTGTTCTTGTAACCTGTGTTCAACACCACACGCTTCTGTATCATTTTTCCTACACAGGAAACAAAATTTCACAGCCACATGCTGTTCACTTAAATTGGCCATCACAAAATGGGGTTTAAGCCAAACTGCCTTCATATATATATATATATATATATATATATATATATATATATATATTCTGACCAGTGAGAACCTTCCCAGGTGATGTCACTGGGTACACTAATTAAGAGTGAGTTCCTCGATGTTCACCTAGTGGGAAAAAAGTGGACTTTGAAAGCTCCATCCAGTGCATCTTTTCCTCTTTATTGTTGTTATTGTTGTTTTTGGCATGTGTGTGTATAATATATATATATAATTTGTGTCTCTAAATATATGCATTTTTCATCAAGGTTTTTCTAAAATTCTTTACTATCTTCAAATGTTTAAACCTGTAACTTGATCTTCTAATTTCATAAAGGAAATAAAAAAGGTGCCAATGGTTAGAATTTCCATTTTTTCTACTATAAACCCAATTAAATTGCCTGTATGGTCACAGGTTTGTCCCTCTTTACTCTTGCAACTAAAGTATAAAAAGTGCACCCTCTCTTGGGTTACAGCACAGTTGTGATGCCACACTGAAATTCTTGCCCTTCTGTGTGGGGTCTGGGATCAGTTCTTCAATAATGCACATCATGTGCACTATCATTTATCAATGAAGACAGGTGTACTGTTTCAATGCTGAAAAGTTTCAGTGTTATTTCCACTGCAAATAGTAAGAAATACCAGGGGATTTACTTAAAAAAAAAAAATTCAATGAGCTGACAAAATCATACACAATCCACACTATCCTTAACTCTCCACTTCATCTTTTTTTCATTTCTGCTAACTCATTGCCCAGTTCTCCCAGTCCTGTCCTTCGCTTTGATGCAATCATAAAGAATTTATTCCCCTGTGCCATCTGTCAGTGCCACGCTCCTCTCTCATCTCCTCCTATTCCTACAGACTATGCCTCTCGTAGTCCAGATCTCAGCTTGACTTACTGAGATGCTCCCCAAGAAGCATGGCTTGTCATTGCACTTTTCATGCTGCTTGGTGATTTCCCGGGTCCTTGAGTGTATATCCATAAGACTATTGAAGGTAGGGATGCAACCTGAGTCCCTAGCGCGACAGAGGCTGCCACGGTCCTTTTTGCTATCTTTGGAACGATGCAAGGAGATTCTAGAAAAGCTATCATTGTATTTTGAACTTTTATTTTGAACTTTTTATTGTGAACGGGATAAAAGTTTACAGAACAAATCCATTTGTTCTATTCCTTCGACTATTTGACTATTCATAGATATTTTGTTTCATATCATTTATTACAGTACCTGAAATGTAACGTTACTGATCCTCTCCCATTTCCTTCCTGGGTTTTCGACCCCCATACCCTTTTCATTTCCAACCCTTCCGAACTAGTTCTTATATAAATGTTGTGTGCCTGTTCATCGTTCTAAGGCCTGTACACCTCACTAGCATTACTGTTCCCCATACAGACTGTCTTTTGCTTGGTTGAAATTTGATCCAGGGATGAGTTTAGTTCCAGGCCTGAAGGGCTAATAGGAGAACTAGGGCCTATCTAACCAGTAAACCTGGTCTTCTGTATGATTTTCAGTTGCTTCTTTTTGTTTTTAATGACTTTATCTGGGGAGCATGCAACTTTTATCTCAATCCATAGATACATCCATTGCATCAAGCACATTTATTCCACAATGTTCTCCTACCGTCGCTAGGATCTAACATGAATTTCTCTTGCAGAACAGTCAGTAGTGTTAGTCTGGCATCATCTCCTTTTTAGAGGCTCTGGGCAGGGGAAGCTAGTGTTTCTATGGACCATTAAACAAACAAACAAACAAACAAACAAAACCACCTCATTGCCATCAAGTGGATTCTGACAGCAACCCTACAGGACAGGCTATGACTGGCCCTGTGGTTTCCTGATACCGTAATTCTTTGGGGGAGAAGAAAGCCTCATCTTTCTCCTGCACACTAGAACTGCTGGTGGTTCTGAACTGCTGACTTTGTGGCCATCATCCTAGCACATACCCTGAGGCACTGCCAGAGAAGGGCTTGATTCAGATCTCTTGTTTTGAAGGTGCCCAATCCAAGGAGAGGTGGTCCCAGACTACCATATATTCACTACTGTAATGGCACTCTTGATTCTGTAGGTGTGTCAGTCCAGGTACACTAGAGGAACACATTTCATAGAAACGCATATAGATATAAGAAAAGAGTTTGGCTGAGCCCCAGTGGCATAGTGGTTGTGCGCGGGACTGCGGCCCACTGGGACGGAGGTTCAATTCCAGCAGTGGGGCTGGGCCTCCTACTCCCACCACATGAGAGCAATGATGCCCACACACAAAAAAAAAGGGTTTATAGACAAAAGGAATTGAACACTGAGAATGCATCCCAACCCAGTCGAGCTCAAAGTCATAAGTCCTATATTAACCTATGTGCCCGATACCAGTCTATAACGTCTCCTTCTGATTCATGAACTCACAGGCCAGTGGGTGCAGAGTCCCAGTACTGGCAGGGGTCTCCCCATGGCTCCTCACTTCCTGGGCTCAGTGTCCATCAACAGCATCCAGTGGTGGCAGAAGTGACTCATCGCTGGCAGGGGTCTGCACATGCCTCTCCAGCTTCAGAGGTCTGCCTCCATCAGGGTCAAGCCGTGTGGCTCCTCTGGCTTCTGAGATGCTGCCATCTTGTCTTATCAGTGATTAATCGTGTCTAAGACTAACTCAAAACAACTGGAGAGATAGTTTCTCATCTTCACGAGGGAAATATCGCGAGATTTCCCAGACGTATCAGGAGAAAGCCATGCGCACACAGAGGCCTCATTGGCTACTCAATGGCTATCTCCAGATTAACAGGCTAGACACCACCCCTACATCTCAATCGTGAAATTAACATAAGCACATGACCGCCACAGTATAACATATATTAATCTGAAGCATGGTTCTGCATTTGTGGATGATTGTTTTTGAACGTTTGCCCTATCATCACCCCCACCCCCACCCACTGCTTGTCTAAAGAGTGTCCAATCACTTAAGAATTTAATTTGGACACGTTAACAATTCATGTGCTGCAATCTGAAGCTGGCTTATACTTGTATCCTTTCCTTTTCTCAACAGTGTTCTAAATTCTTTACCACTTGCTAAACTAATGATACTATCAATAGAATTACTTTATGTCCCAGGAGGATGATTTATAATGTTCTTTATCATAAAATGACAATGATATCTCTAAAGTGAACCAGACACATATATAAATCAGAGATATGTGATTAGGTTTTGAGATCCCACTGAATTCTAGCCCTGATCTAAGAGAAATTAGTGCTTCTGACATGGCCCTGCTCAATGGTCTTCTTCATGAAGAGGTCACTACAGGTATGAGTAATATAAAAGAAAAACTGTGATGATGAAGTTAGCCAAGTTATCTGAAAAAAAATACCATCTTGGTCCTTTTTTCTGGGGGGGGGGGGGCATCACTGCCCTCTGGTGATTGTAGGAGCTACCCAGCCTTGCTCCAGATGAGCCACTGCTGGATTTAAATCACCAAGCTCGTGGGCCACAGTCCCGCCTTCAACCACTATGCCACCGGGGATCAGCCCCTCCGTCATGGTTCTTAAAGGGTTAATTTCAAACAAGCAGCCACCTAAAGTGAGTATCTACTAAGTCCATGTGGCAGGTATATAATCTGGTGTCAACTTGAGACTATTAAGAATAAAGGGGGCGGGGAAAGAATGAAGGCGTGAAGTCTAGCCTGTCAATCAGGTCACAACTTGATGACCTCATTTGGAGGCACTACGGAGACAAATAGCTCATTGGAGGCAGGATGCACACAGTCTTCCTGTGAGACTTTCAAGCTGACAAACCACCTGGAGCTACGCTAATGGATCCAGCAGCAGTGGAAACATCTTAGTGTTGGCGTGGGTCTCCATGTGGCTCCTCCAGCTCCAAGACTCTGGCTGCCATCAGCCTAGCTCCAGATGGTTTGTCAACATGGACGTCTCACAGGGAGAGTGTAGAGATATCTCTTTCCAATCTGTACAGATTTGTGGGTAGTGTCTCACTCTATTTTCCATATCCATTCAGCTGACCTCAACTCAGCTGACCTGCACAATTGTGTGTATATCAGATTTAATCTCTGTAGTCTTTGACTCTCCCACTCACCCCATTGTCTTCCTCTATTTTTGACTTTCCTCTTATTGAATATGGTCATCCCCTTCTCTCCAGTTAGTATGTGTCTTCCCTCTAGTTAGTGATTCATCCTTTTTTAGTCCATCACCCCATATAATCATCAAAGAATGGGATCATTATTATATAAAGTCATGAAAAGGCTTTCACCATCAAAGAAGTATTACTATATCACTGTATTTTTGTAGATCTATTGGCAAACATCCAAGTAGATTGTCCCGTTGTCTTAGAAGCCCTCATTTATATGGTGTTTAAGGGAAAGTAACTGTCCTTATATTTTCCACACTAGATACCTTTCGGGAATCCCTGGACTCCCTGACTGAGTTTAACTTCAAACAAGTGTCACTTTCTGCATGAGGCTCGTGGATTTTTCTGTGAACATTCATGTGTCGTTTTTCTAACTTCCCATAATCACTGTTATGGATTGAAGTGTCTTTCTGAGACATGTATGTTGATCCTTTTGCTTCCATTAATGCATGCAAATTTGGAAATGCAGTTTTTGAAACAGTTATCAGTTATTGTTGGGACATAATAGGATAAGGTGGGTCCTAATATGATCTGAGTAAAGAGAAGAGACTTAGGCAGAGATGAAAGATTGGTATGTGATAATAGAGTTATGCTGTGGCTACAACCCAAGAATGACCTGTGGGCTCCCAGCCACAAGAAATGAACATTCCCTAAAGACTTCAGGGAGAAGTTGGCTCTGCTGGCACCCAGAATTCAGATTCCTAAAAAAACAGGATGATGAGACAATGAATTTCTGTTCTTAGCAGCCACCTACTTTGAAATCATTTTGACTACGGCCCTAAGAAAAAAATACAACTGCCAATCCAATAACATTTTAAGATGCAATGATTTGGGGTATACGTTTAATAAAGTAAGTCTACAAGTTGATGAGGTCCCTAAGCACAGCCATGTAGTCTGAAACTCATCCCTATTGCAGAGCATTCTCTCATAGTTCTGTGTGTCAGAATTCAGAATGGAGTTTTTGGCAATAGATAAATCTTGACCCGTGCTACAAGCTGTGAGTCTGCAGAAACAGTCTGCATACAGGGAATCTGTTGTCCTCCCAAACAGGATGGTGTTTTTCCTTATTGAACGTCTCCCACTTAGCAGAGATGTGGTAGAATGTAAGTATTTAAGGAATGTATTAGGCGGGGTCCAGCTGGAAAAGCAACACCACATTTGGCATTTTTAAAAGAGGGAATCTAATTCTGGGGTTGGTTTACACAGGTGATGGAAAAGACAAGAAGTGAAAAAGAGGAAGATAAGTCAACCTGTCAATTAGCAACAGTGGAGTGGAGGCAAGGCAGGGCAAGAGTCAAGGGTATGTGGCAGATGTGGAGCTGTGAGCTGACTGCGATTCAGTTATTTCCAGAAATACTGTTTGAGGTCAAGAATAAGTAGAAGAAATACTCTCGTTTGTCCTTTACTTCCTTTTTTCCTTTCCCTCCATGACTATTACTAGCCACACCTAATTGTGCCCTTACAGGACTTTTACACAGACATAATGCATGGCTTAAAATCAGGAAAGGTGTCCACAAGGGTTAATGGTGACTTTTCCCCATTCTATTCAAACTATATGCTGAGCAAATAATTCAAGATGTTGTACTATATAAAGAAGAATACAATGTCAGAATGGGAAGATGGCTCCTTAATAACTTGTGTTATGCAGATGTCACAACCTTGCTTGCTGAAAAGCAATGGAAGTTTTTGAACTTGTCAAGGATCGTATTTTACTTGGGTCCACAACCAATACTCATGGAAGAAATCAAGAGACATATTGCACTGGGTAAATCTGATGTACATGATCCATTTAAATTGTTAATAAAGAAAATGTCCCTTGGAGGACTTCAGGGCACCTGATGTAAGTCATGATACTTTCTAACACCTCAGACTCATGTAACAACTGACCAGTAAAAAAAATGATGCATCTGATTATGGTATTGGTGAAAAATATTAAAAGTAGCTTGTATTTCCAGAAGGGGAAACAAATCTACCTTGAAAAAGTATATTCAGGATTCTCCTTAGAAGCTAGAATAATGAGATTTTTTTCCCAAGTACTTAGAAGTCATGTATGCATGTAATGAGAGAGATTAGACCCTGGAAAAAGTTGTCATGCTTGTTAAAGTATAGGGTCACTAGAAAGGAGGATGATCTTCAATGATGTGGACAGTGGTTGCAACAAGGGCTCAAACACAAGAACAGTGGATTACACAGGATGTTTCATGAGAAACAAACTGGCAACACAAGTAAGAAGCTACTTTTTGGAAAATCTCATTAGAGATTCAGTTTTTATTGGGGACACTGCCCAGCATGTAGAAAAATTCACTGCCTATATAAGTACCAAAAATATTGCTTGCAAAAGTAGTTTCTGAATGTTGAGCCACTTTTATCAGGTGTCACCTGATCTAAGTTCTCACCAAATTAAAGTTACCACACGGTAATACAAGAGTTAAACTGGAAAACAGGCATGTCTGAGAAGCGCACACTGGGATGTGCTATGTGAACTCCTTTCTGCATATCCCACTGCATATCCCACTGCACATCCCACTTCAAAATCACTGCAAAGTGGATTTCAAGGGTCCTAGCTGCAAAAGCGTCACAAGAGAAGTTTTAATTGCAGGTATAACCACTTATTCATGTTCCTCCATGACTTTGTTATGGAGACCTCAATAGTGGCTTGGAGCAAAAGACAAATCCAGTGATGTCGTCACTATGTTAACTGATTTCTGCTCCTCACATTCATTGGTTGTACTGGCGCATTTCCTGCTTTGCCTTCTCATTTTTCTGTAAGAGACCATAATCTTAATGTCTTTTGATCAAAATCTGTAGACATTTGTAGTTTATATCCCTGTATAAATTACAAAAATATACCTCTGTATAAATTACAAAATACTCCTGTGTGTGTATATACACACATACATACACACACATATATTCATTTCACAGCCTGAGGTGTCACTTCTATGCTATTGGCACACCTCTTTTCAGAGAAACCACCATCTTCCTCCTTCTGTATTTGTTCAGAGGATGACTTCCAGAAAATTCTACATGACTTACTTAAAAAGTTTCACAGCACAAACAGAGTCAGTCATATCTGGACACTTGGATTTTTCCAGCCAAACAGGTCCTGCAGTTTGTTTGTTTTTTGTTGTTGTTACAGAGGAAAAGGGTGCATATAAATAACAACAAGCCCTCAAACCTTCTAAAAATGAATGATAAGAACTTTCCTTTGTGGGAGACATTCTCCTCCAATGCTATTGATCCCACAGGAGTTGGGGGGAAAGCTTCTACTCCAGAAGGCGGTGGGGAGGGGACAGTGTGAGAGGGTGGTTTACAATTATGTCCCAGTCACAATGGTGAGCAGTTGGTGAGGGCAAGTGGCTTTCTATATCCATTCTCATCTTTGCAGTGGCCTCAGGGGGATTTTCACAACATCTGACAATGACATTTAAAGCCCGAAGAAGGAGTTTTCTAATGCATTATAGCAGCTGCCACCTCAGTAGGACTTGAGGTCTATGAGACAACTGTTCTTAGACAATCTCTTTTTTCTTCTTTGTTTTGAGAAGATGTAAATCCAGTCCTGTCTATGACAGCTCCAGATGGCAAAAGTTGTCTCATCGCTTCAGATTCCCCAAGAACAGTCTCTTGTCTTCAGTTGGCTCTCACCTTGAACTTTCCTCTGTGGTTACTTACTTGACTGCATCTTCTCAGCAAGGCAACTGGGAAGGTAAACAACAGAGGGAGGCTGTTGTTTTCTTTAGGAACTAAAGAAGTACCTAATGCCATCACTTATTTAAAATTGACATAGCTGTCTTTGGTGTGAAATTTTCATCACTAGCAATCCAATGATTGTCTTGAAAGGACAACTAAGGGATCTTTAAAGTCAGGCTTAGAATGAGCAACTTACCTGTCCTGGGTGACAAGAACTTCAGTTAGGAGTTATATGTATGTGTGTGAGTATTCGTGAGTATTTGGGTCAGTGTGTCAGCGTGTTTGTCTGTGTCTGTGTATATCTCTTGTGTATATCTCTGACTGTATTTGTGAGTGGGTGTGTTGGAGTGTCTGTGGGTCAGGACAATTGTGCGTGTCTGTGTGCACGTCCATTTGGATGAATGTGCATGCAGGGACTAAGGTAGGACTAAAGATATTCTGAGAATCAGTCATGCCAACTCTCTAAAGGATGGATTCTTCTTCAAAGAAGATCCCTCATTAATTTCCTAACTGCTCCTGGGTCCAGGTTGGACTTTAAAATGTAAGAACTTCTGAGATCTTTGAAAACTTTACCAAACATGATAAAGGTCACCTAGACTGGGCTTACTTACTGGTAAAGATTGTGTAAGTATGAAAATTGGATTTCTTCTTTTAATATTGTACTAACATAAATGAGAGAATGTCCTTATGAAATAATAAGCAACCCACATTATAAGAACCCCTTATAACTCAGACTTATACCATCCTCACACTAATGGTACCTAGTACATATGGACCTCGTACACTACAGCAGAATAGAGGTGCCACACCTCTCTCAAGCTCTCTGTTTCTTAGAAAAAATAATTTAAATATTAATATATATTAATTAAAGATTGATATCATGTCATAATTACCTTTGCTAGAACTCCAGCAAGTTGGGAACTACCTGAGACACCCAGCATAAGTACTCAACACTCAAGATGGATTGATGAGGAAAAGGTAGAGGTTTTCAAGGGAGAGAAGGCCCTCTCTGTTTCTTTCACTGGTTTTTATTTGAACACAGGGGAGAAGATTTATAACATTTCAAATGCTGGAGAAATATTAGAGCACAATAACTCCAGAAACAATACTTTTTTATTAACAAACATTTTCATATGATTAACAAATATTCTTATTTATGAGCACGTTTTGAGCAGATGGACATGTTTTCGTCTCTAGCAAGGAATCTCTTTATCAGTCAGCATTTATGCCAAGTTCCTGGAACATGCTAATGCTTACACACTCAAGTTTACTTATAGTCTTTGCACCAAGCAGTCCTTCCAGTGGGAACAGGACAATGTTTCCCTCCAATGAAGTTGATAACTAATCAAGATATATGAACAAAAAGATCAATATAAGAATAGTTCTGGGAAGTGGGTTAGGGGACACATCAGACTGAATATGATATGAAAAAGTAATAACAATGTGTAACTGTTATTAACTGTTCATGGGGGAAGGGGTGGGGAGGAAGGGGAAATATGGGGAGCTGGTACTGGGTATCTAAGTGGAGGGAGGATGTTTCGGGTGTGATGATAGCAACAGGTGTGCAAATGTGGTATTTATACAATTGATGAGTGCATTTATTGTGATGGGAGTTGTGTGGGTCCCCAATGGACTGATTTAATTTTTAAAAAAAGGAGGGGGAAAGAGTAGCTTATACCAAGGGCTCAAGTACAAAATATTTGGAAATGAAGATGGCCACATGTGTACAAATATGCTTGATACAAATGATGCATTGAATGTTATAACAGCTGTAAGAGTCTCCAATAAAATTATTGGAAAAAATTTACCATCCCCATAAAGAAAAAAAAATACCACTGGATAAAAAAGAATAGTTCCAAAAGTTTATCATCTGTTTAAATAAATAGTAGTCACAGTTACAAACCTCAACAAACACTAGATAGTGGAGATGCACTAAGCACTATCTAAAAATATCATTTTCTGAAGATAATACCAAGCTTCCTTTCAGCTCCATTTGTTATATATACAGGGCAGTAAACAGTCATTTACCTACCTTACATTGGAATTGACTCAAGGCCAAGGGGATTGGACTGAGTTGAGTTTGGGACAGACTGGATGGTTTTGAACCGCGGAGTATCCTTGGACTAGCTTGGGACTATCCTTGGGACTATCCTTGGGACTAGCTAAGGTGCTCTCCTTGATAAGCAACTCGAGCTGCTGCCACGCCGATGCCAGGATCTCGACGTCCTTGTCAGTCAAGTATGGGAGCAGAAAAGGGCCTGGGTTGAATTCTCAGATTACATCCTTAGTAGAATATTACATCGAAGTTCTTAGTAAACTTCAGAAATGTACAAGTTTTAGCTTTAAAATTCCCTGGCTTGGCTGAGCCCTGGTGGCCTAGTGGTGGTGCGCGGGACTGCGACCCACAGGACTGACAGTTCAAATCCAGCAGCAGCTCTCCAGGAGCAAAGTTCGGCTTCCTACTCCCACCAGGGCCGCGATGCCACAAAAATAAATAAATTCCCCGGCTTAGCGCTTTCCAATATCAACACATCCTCCTTTCTCGGGTACCCAGCGAGGCTAAAATTCCCAGTTCTGTCAGGTATGATCTCATAACTGAGTCCCGGCCAATTAGATGTGAGTTTCATAACGTTTGCGCTTTCTCTTCACCTATACAATCGCTCCAAGTTTCAACCCTTGTAGTAGCTAGAGGAGAACAAAGAATCAGGATGATAGGAACCCGGACCTGGATCCTTCACTCTTTAATCCATACTGCACTTTAAAAAAGAGGAAAAGTACACTGTTATTGTGTTAAGGCACTGACCTATGGCGTCAGTTTGCTTTACAAGTTCATCTAACCTACCAGATATAAATATCATCTAGTTAATAAAGCATTTTGGAAGATCCTGGTGAATAGCACTTGTTTGTTGTACATACATATAGGACTTAGTAAGAACTAAGGAAAACGCTTGCATTTTTGAACCAGCTAAAGATCTAGGAGGTAAGGTGGTTCCAATCATCATTTTGACACCACCACCTTGGAGAGATTGCCCAGGCACAAATGGATGTGTGTAAGGAGGGTCATCAGTCTGGGACATGCGCGTCATTGCTGTAATTCCATAGCACCAAGCCTCCTGGCATAAGATAGAGCCTCAATAAGGTCACAAAGGGATTCTTGTATTTTTGACTTCACACTGATGGGATCTTATCCTTGCCACCTTAGTGCGATGGGTTTTTCATTGTTTTCTGTGGGGCTTCCCAGCTATGAAGCGCAGAAAGAGTGGAAGTATAAATTATAATAACTGATACAAGGTGTTACAGGGAATGATGAGGAGGGGGAGGAGCTATCAAGAGGGATAGGGAATTTGGCAGTAAATAGTGAGAGCAGGAGGGGTAAAGGGAGAGATCATAAATGAACAGCTCATTTGGGGGGGCAAATAAACCATGGGGGAGTGAACTTTATAGAACGGATGTACTGGTGATTGCATACTTCCCTCTTGATACATTTGTACCAATGATTGAACTATTAAATTATGTATGTAAATTATGTGCTAATAAGATTGACAAAAATAAATAACTCCTACTTATTTTGTTCACTATTATCGCTCCCCATTAGAAAGTAAATTCTTGAGTACAAGGATTTTTTCTTTCTTTGTGGTCACTGCTATCCTTCGTAATACTTAGAACAATGTTTGACACTTAGCAGGCATTCAAAAGTCACTCTGGCAGAAAAGTTGAAAGTCAATGGCAGCCATTTAATTTGCTGAACTGAAATCTGGGCTCTCATTCAGAAATTCAGTTTACAAGTCATGATAGTCAAGAAGAGGGTACGTGGAATGGTTGTAGTTGTGTCTACAAGATTGCATTCAGCTCTATTTCTCATGGAAGTATAAGAAAAAATATCACATTTTCAAACTAAAACGTGGAAATTGTAGAGGGAGAACCACTTTAGATAAAGTAAGGGCATTATGAGTTCCGTGGTAGCATTCTCACCTTCACGTTTGAATCCTGAAAATCCACTTCTTGTGCAGCCACCACTCATCTATGATGTGCTTCTATAATGCTGAATAGATCTGCATGGTGTGTCCTATGATGAAATAAGAAGGAAAGCATAACAATCAACTTCTAAAAACCAGCCAACGACAATCCCATGCATCACAACAATCAACCTACTCCATTTATTATAAAGGCAGCATTTATCTTTATACTTGGTAGGGTAATTATGAGTTGGGGCCAAGCATATGGCAGCTAACAATGCCAAATAAATGAATAAGCTTTATCATGAAATCTTATTATTTTGGGAAGTTCAAAAGACCAATTCTACCTGATAATTACCAAATCTATTCGATGAGGCTCCATGCATGCGGCTATGAGAGGTGATCTGGTTTACTGCAGTAACTTGTTGATGGATCCTATACCTCATTGTCATAATCTATTCTTTTAAAAAATACTTTTATTGGCGACTCTTACATCTCATACCCCAATCCTTACATTCCTCCCATGTGTCAAGCACATTTGCACATATGCCACCACCATCATTTTAAAAGCATTCTTTTCCCACTTGAGCCCCTGATATCTGCTTCCCATTTCTTTCCCCTCCTTCCCTCGCCCACCCTCCCTCAAGAATGCTTGATAAGTTATATATTATTTTTTCCAAATCTTACATCATCCTCCATCGCCCCTCACCCACTTTTTCATTATTCATTCCGTTGGGAGGGGGTTCTAAATTGATCCTCGTGATTGATCTCCCCTTTCTCCCCCAACTCTTCCTTAATCCTCCTGGTATCTCTACTGTCCTTGTTGGCTATGAGGTTGATCTATCATGGATTTCCTGTATTTCGGGCTCTTTTCTGTAGCAGTGTGCATGCTTTGGTCTAATCCAGTTTGTAAGATAGAATTGAAGTCATGATAGTGGGATGACCGAAGCACAAAAGAGCTAGAGGTAAGTTGTGTGTTTCATCAGTGCTATACTGCACCCTTGCTGGCTCATCTCTTCCCTGTGGTCCCTCTGTAGGGGCTGTCCTATTGTGTACAGATGAGCATCGGGTCTCCACTCCATCCCCTCTCCCCATCCATCTTGAGTATGATTTTATTCTGGGCCTTAAATGCCTGATACCTGATCCTACTGACACCTCATGATCACACAGGCTGGTGTGCTTCTTCCATGTGTGCTTTGCTGCTTCTCAGCTAGATGACCGCTTGTTTATCCTGAAGTCTTTAAGACTGCAGATGCTATAGCTTTTGATAGCCACACACCATCAGCTTTCTTGACTACATTTGCTAAACACCCATTTTGTCTTCAGCAATCATGTCGAGAAGATGAGCATCACAGAATGCCAGCATGTTAGAATAAAGCATTCCTGTGTTTAGGGAGGACTTGAGTTGGGGTCCAATATCCATTTACAATATTAACTATGACATGAGACATGAGCAGAGACAAAACAGTAAAGCACAAAAATTAGAAGAGGAGGTTCTAGTCTGGCAGGACATGCAAGGACATAGTGCTCTCCAGTGTCTTCCTGACAACAAAAGTTCTGGATAATAATATATATAAGCACAAACTAATTCAAAGGCCATTGCATAATCTCATGAGAGGGAACTAAGAATATAGCCATGGCATTAGGCAAGTTCTCTTATCTTTGATGCCCATTCAGCAATTTCTGTGGTGCAATTTGCAGAGCTTTTCCTCTTACTCTGTTTAGTATTAGTTCATTTCTTCCATAGATGTGGTAATTCCAAGTTGCTAAAGTAGCTATGCCACATGACTATATACACACATCATGAGCTACTGAAAACATAAATATATTCACTTTCAGTACATTTAAAGTTTTTCGAATCTAAAAGTTTTTCTTGTTTCTATATCCTATGATAGATGGCACAGAGGGCCAACAATATAAGAACTTATAATAGGAGTCTTGAATGGATGATAGTGGCCTGATCTTGACACTTGCTTTAATGGAAATTTCTGCCTTACTTCTATAGATATTTGCAAGTTTTGAATCCCTATATAATAATGCCATTTTGAGCCAAAATTGACGTGATGACGGTGGATGTTGGATAAGATATTTTCATGTTCTGTTCTACTATAGTTACCTTGTTTATAGCCTCCTAAGGTAATACAGAATTTTTAATGGGCATGAAAAATTAAGAACTAATCTAATAACTGAAATGATGATGGTTAAAACCTAGCCAGAGTCATCTTGTAATATATACTTGACAATTTGAATCTTTCATATCAAACAAATAATCTATTTATTATTTTAAATAAAATAAGCACAATACTGGTGGGCAATCCTATTTATCTGAGGAGTTAGTATGTACATAACTGAAAGGCTATCTCTGGTAGTAGTTTCAGTTCAAAGTTTAAGTGGTGTCTTATGAAGATAGTCTTAAGGTGCCCCAGGTCTTTGACAGTACAATAAATCTGTGGTTTTGTTTTTAATTTTGAGTATTCTTCTACAGTGTTCTTCCATTCTATCTAGGATCAACTATTGTGGTCCTGGTGAGAGTGGTCATCAGGCACCAATTAGCTCTGAGCCCTGGACAGGTGAGACCATATTTTATGTGGAAAATTAGTCCTGTGAACTTATTTCTTTGAATTTTTTATTTTTTTCAGCTTTTGCTTCAGGCAGGTAGAGATGAATAGTTGTACCTTAGTTAGTCACACCCCAGCTTTTATGACCCCAAATACTACCTACCAATTTAGGATCCAACTATAAATTTTATGTTTTCTGACTGAAATGTCCCACAAGATTATGCTCCTAAGTCTTCAAACTCAGCATAAAAATTCTACCAGGTATTTGGTTACCTGTAGAACATATCTGAGTCTGTGCCCAGTATTCATTTTTATTACAGATGTATTTGTGTGATGTATGTGTAGTATACATGATACATCTGAACAGATGTGCAGCAGTACTCACAAACCTATAAAGAGCCCTGCTTACAGACAAGCCTGCATATACCCATGTATACAGATTCCTAAACCTACCTATACATGTATACATACATACTATATCACCACTCATGTATTCTTTTGGTCATTACTGGATGTTGCTGCCAAATTTTATGTGTTATAGCATACACCAATAAAGTCTCTATTCATGTATACCTCTTAGTAAAATCACTTATTATTGTTGTCAACATTTTAAGTTAGTCTCACTCTGCTAACATTCTGCATCTCCTGTCCCATCACTAAAACGACATAAGCCTCCTGTTTCAAAAGTGATTCCTCCTCCCTTTTCTTTTCATCCCAATAGCCAGCAAAGAACATTGATATCTATATAACTCCTTCTCTGTGGGGAGAGAGACAGAAAAGTGGGAGAAGAGAGACATTACTCATTGTAAGACATGAAAAAAAATGTATGAATTATCAAGGGTTTGTGAGGGAGGGAAGGGAAAAAATGATGAGCTGATACCAAGAGCTCAAACAGAAAGAAAATGTTTTGAAAATGATTATGTCAACAAATGTGCAAACATGCTTGACACAATGTAGGTATGTATTGTGATAAGAGCTCCATGAGCCTAAAAAAATGATATTTTTAAGTGGATGTCAAGAAAAAATTATAGTTTGGGAAATCCAAAGTAGCAGTTCTCTACTGTCCTTGTAGGGTCCTGATGAGTTAGAATTGACTATATGGGTGTGAGTTTGATTTGGGAACTAATACAAGAAAAGCCTCAAAGGGTTTTGGATAGCTTAAAAGCTCACATGCAGCAAGTTAACGGGATTATGATAGGGAATCTATTGTGGGATTCATGAGTTGATGCAATCATTTCAAAATGAGGACATATTCACATAGCTTTAAAAGGCACATATGCATTATCTGGACATTCATTACCTGGGAGATCATTATACTATTTTTGTCTTTTAATAACCAGGCAAGAAAAATACAGTATATTTTTCCCTTTGTGATTAACTTAGCTTGTTTATCATAATGTCTTCTAGATTCATTCATGTTATAGAATTCTTTATGGACTCATCATTATTCTTTAGAGCTGAGTAGTGTTTCATAGCAATGGATATGCCGTATTTTGTCTACTTATTCATTAAGGTTACTTGGGTGTCTTCATCTTTTTGCCATTATGAATAATTCTGACATAAGTGTGCACATGCCTATGCTGTCCTTACTATTAGATAGCCAGCATATCTAGGAATGGAACTGCTCGTGCATAGCGTATATTTGTTGCTAGCCTTTTGAGGAAATGCTATGTGGTTCTAGCAAGCACTTCACATTCCCACCATTAATGGATAAAAGTTACAATCTCTCCACAACTTTGCCAACATTTATTATTTTCTTTTGCTTTGTTTGTTATCAGCATCAATTTTACAGGGGTGAGAGATTATCTCATCATTGCTTTTGTTTTGCATGTTTTTGGTGGCTAATGATCACAAGCATCTTCCCATGCATTTGGTTGGTCACATGGATGTCCTCTTCAGTTATATGCCTGTCTGTATACATTGCCAATTTTCAAATTGCAATGTTTATCTTTTTGTTGTTGATGGCTTCTATATATTTTAGAGATTAGGCTTTTACCAGATATGTCATTCCTAAAGATTTTATCTAAGCTTTACATTCTTTTTTACTCTTGTTCTGATGATCCTGTTAATTTTTAGTAAGTAATACTTATCTAAAATATCTTTGGTGTTTATACATTTGCAGTTGTGTTCAGTAATCTATCATGAAAAATAATTAAATCCTATTTTCCCCCATATTATCTCCAAGGCACATTAGTGTTTGGGTTTTAACATTTTGGTCTTTGAATCATTCTTAGTTGGTTTCTGGGTATTGTATTAAGTGTGCTGTGTTGTTGTTTTTTTTCATTTCTCTGTAAACGAATATCCAGTTTTGCCAGTACCATTTGTTAAAGACACTTTCTTATTCATATGATAGATGCTGGCCTCTTCTTTTAAATCAGCTGCCAATAGATGGATATATTTGTTTCTAAGTTCCCAATTCTATTCAATTCCTCTACCTGTCTATCATAGAAACAGTATCAGATTGTTCTGATTACTTAGACTGTATAATATTCTTTGAGATTAAAGAGCAGACAACCTCTTATATGGCTCTTCAGTATTGCTGTGGTTATCCTTTCCTCTCAATATAAAGTTGATAACATGTCTTTCTCTTTCAGTAAAAATGTTTCTGAAATTTGGGTTAGAATTGCATTATATCAATAGATCACTATGGACAATATTGGCATTTTCTGGTAAGCCTTCCAATCTGAAGTGCTTTTCAGTACAGGGAGGATATATGGCAGAATAAATTTTACAGTATAGCAAATAATAACAAAATTAATGTTCTTTGTTGCTGTGTCTTGGCTATCAAGAAGTATCACATGTGCCTGCCAGCTGTGGTTCAGATGGTTTCTAGTTTACCCAGCATTAATTTTTTATGCAATCTTTCTAGGGCCCAGGGAATCTATAATTAGCTTTTAGTTCTTTATTCTGCATTGTCATATCTAATTACTAAGATAGTTTCATGATATAACTCCCATTTTAAGGGGCTTTTAATTCATTCATCAGTCTTCTTTTTTGTACACAGTTGTATGTCTCTTTGAAGAATATTAATCACATTTTACCTTTCAAGAGGAAGGAATGGAGGAATAGGTGGGTTAACTCTACTTATGTTTCTTTATATTTCATTATTTATATTTCACTTATTTTTAATTAGAATAGATACTATAAAGGATGTGCTAGACCAGGTTGATTGGACTAACAAATCCAGAGACACTCATATAATGTATAAGAAAGCTTTATATCAAAGATTATGAATTAAAAAAATCTCAACCCAGTCCATATCATGTCCATAAGTTTGATAATAACTATAAGTCCAGCACTAGTCTATAAATCTCTCTTCAAACACATATGCAGCCACATGCAATGATGCAGAACTCAGGAAGATCACAGGTGGCCAAGTGAAAAGTCTTGTAGATTCAAGGGTGGTGGATGCATATCCAGTGCCCTGGATGCCATCATTGTTAAACCTGTTAAGCAGGGTTCTCTACAAAAACAAACCAGCCTTCAGATAGGAAGGCTTACCAGAAAATGTCAATTATTATTATTATTATTAATGCAACAACTTATTATTACTACAACATGTATATATACATGCACATACTTGTGTACATATGTGTATACATACTCAAATATAAGTCAAGTTTTTCAGCACATTTTTATGCTAACACGAAGGAATATAACAACTAATTAATGTAGCCAGCAGTATAGAGGGCTCAGTTTGACTTACTTTCATGGAACAGTTAATATACTGGAAGCCTTTCAACTCACATGGGCTTCAAGGTCAAAGGTCAAGGAAGCAAACAGCGGAGTCTTGGCTCACGCAAGCCAGGCAGAGGCTGCCAGAAGGCAGCAGAGAGCAGAGTGGGTCAGCAATAGTCAGTAGCTTGGGAACTTAGCAAAGCAAGCCCTGATGGGATCTTGAACTCAAGCACGGCAATAGGATTCATCTGCTTCAAGTTGAGGCAATGTACCCCTCAGCCATATAGTGAAGCAGGTCTCTAAGGCGCCTCTATCTACAGGTTGCTTTAGCCCGCAGGTACTGTGTACCCCACAGGTTGAGGCAGAGAACTAGCTAAAGCAGCAGCATGCTGGTCTAATCACCAGGGAGCAAGAGGGAGATGGGATGCTGGCTGTCTTTACTTATTTTGGCCATGCTCCAATCAAGCTGCAACCTGATTGGACTCTACTCACATGTTCCTATTGGCCTAGCTGAAACAATAAATTCAGCTTTGTGGCTCAATGTGGTGCCTAAACAGGAAGGTGAAACAGAGTCAGAGTGCACGGCCTGCCTCCAGGGAAAAAGAAGAAGATGCCAGCCTCTGAGAACCATTTATCTCGCTCACTCTCCTATCAACAGAGACCTGATTGACAGGCTAAATTCCCCCCACATGTTCTTATAGGAACCATGTTGGCATAGAAAACCCAACTCTTACAGAGAAATTAACCGAGGAGTACGAGCAGTTGGTTGCTCAACTGCTAGCTCAAAGGCCAATCGTCTGACTCTCCCACACCGATCAGGACATAGGCTTGTGATCTACTTCTGACCAGTCTGGTCTTGAGAACACCAGGGGGACTATCCCACTCGGCACACACAGGGTAACAATGAGCAAAACCCAACTTGGGAGCAAGTAACAAAACTAAGGTTAGGGAAGCTCTGCAGCAGAGGTTAGTCTATTAGCAATGAAACCGTCCCGGCCTTAGTTTCTGTGAGTCTGCACAGAGGCTGTGCATTGGACGACAACACACTAGGTCAGCAGCTGAAAACCTCTAAACCACCAACTGCTACACAGGAGAACGATGGCTCTGTCCTCTCTTTAAAAGTTACGGGGCAGTTCCACCCTGTCCTGCCGGTATGTGTTGGCATCAGCTAGCTGACAGTGAGTGAGTCAGATTGTGTAGTACGGGCTTGTTGGTGAAAGGGAAGCTCTGGGTATTGTATACGGTTAAAGTACACACCTGTTGATTGAAAGTTTGAGAGGAGAAGAACATCCAGTAATTCCTCACAAGACAGGCCTGGCTATGATCTCTCCATTAGGAACAGCCATTGCACAGAGAGGATCATAAGACATGATGTCCCTTACTGACCAAGGACCTATGAGGACAACACTGGAGAAGCAGGGTCAGGAGTGCACCCTGTCTGACCCCACCCCCCTGAGGCAATGGCATGCAGCAAAGCAGGAGGAGGGGCAGAGCATGGAACTCCCAAGGGAGGGCCAAGGACAGACTTTGGGGTCAAGACTCAACCCATGCCGCCATCAGACTCAACCAAGGGACACTCCTGGAGGTCAACAAACAGACCTTGAACTATTTGTAGGTTTTTCTTTTGTTTATTATTGTTGTTATTATTATTTTTTATTTATATATCTTTCTGGACACTTTTTTGTTGTCATATTTTTGTTTTCTTTTGTCACTTGTACATATTATTAGCTCCTCAGGTCTATCTAGATAAGAGAGACTGGATGAACAGTCTGGAGGAGCAAACAATGAGAGTGAAGATTCAGAGGGGACATGGGAAAGGGGGAGGTGGTAGAAAGGACCTGATGTTGAACATCCCAGGGACAAGGAACAAGTGATCCAAAATCAGTGACAAGGTGGGAATCAGGGGCCTGAGAGGGATTGGTCAAGAGTAATGTAAAGGGAGAAATTACTGCAACTCAAATGAAGGCTGAGCATGATAGTGGGACAAGAGGAAAGTAACAGCAACTAGAGGAAGGAACAGGGAGGCAAACAGCATTTTAAAAGGTCCAAATGTAGGCATTAACATAGGTAAATTTATTTTTATATGATGATGGGGAAATGTATCTATGTGCATTTACTTGTAGCGTTAGTATTAAGGCAGCAGATAGACATTGGACCTCCACTCAAGTGCTTCCTCAATGAAAGAACACTTTGTTCTATTAAATTGCCATTCGTGGATTCTCACCTTCCTGACAAAATCACTGAAGACAAATGTGTGCACAAGCAAAAGTGGTGAAGAAAGTCAATGATGTCTGGCTATCAATGATATAGCGTCTGGGTCTCAAAGGCTTGAAAGGAAACAAGCGACCCTATATCTCAGAAACAGCAAAGCCCACATGGAAGAAGAAAATCAGCCTGTGTGACCATGTCAATGGAATCAGCTGGCAGGGATCAAAGAACAAAAACCACATCATTGTGTGCCCACCTTCTTGATCTGATCACTGGAGACAAAAGTGTGCATAAACAACTGTGGTGGAAAAGCTGATGGTGCCCAGCTATCAAAAGAAATAGTGTTTGGGGTCTTAAAGACTTGATGGTAAACAAGCAGCCATCTAGCTCAGAAGCAACAAAGCCCACATGGAAGAAGCACACCAGTCTATATGACCAGGAGGCATTGAAGAGATCAGGTATCAGGCATCAAAGAACTATGAATTATATCAATATAAATGCTGGGGAGTACAGATTGGAGACCCAATCCAGCTGCAGGGAAAGTAAAATCCCCTTACAGAAAGGTCATGGGGAGGAGGGTCAGGGTACAGTGTAGCAATGATGAAATATGAAACTTTCCTCTAGTTCTTAAATGCTTTCTCCCTCCCACTACCATGATCTGAATTCTACCTTACAAATCCAGTTAGTCCAGAGGACATCTACTGGTACAGTGAGGAATCAGAAACATGGGGGATGCAGGACAGATTATCCCTTCAGGATCAATAATGAGATTGGTGATACTTGGAAGATAGAGGGAGGGTTGAGTAGAAAGGGGAAACTGAATATAAAGATCTAGACATAACCTCCTCACCGGAGTACAGACAACGGAGAAGTGGGTGATGGGAGATATCAGGCAACATCCAATATGACAAAACAATAATAATTTATAAACTATCAAAGATTCATGAAGGTAGGGGAGTGGGAAGGAAGTGGAAAAAGGAGGAGCTAATACCAAGGGCTTAAGTAGAAAGAAAATGTCTTGAGAATGATGATGGGAACAAGCGCACAAATGTGTTTTGCAGACAATAAATGGATGTATGGATTTTGATGAGTTGTATGAGCCCACAATAAATGATTAAAAGAAAGAAATTTCACTTCACCGCCGTAAAAGAAGAAAATGGTAAAGAAAGGAAGGAAGGAAAGAATAAGGAAGGAAGGAAGGAAGACAGGCCTGGTTATTTCCTGACAAATAAGCCATGAAAACCCCACACTTTTACTCTGACACACATGGGATTACTGACTTGACAGCAACTTTGTACTAGGTGTGTCAAAGGAGCCTCTTCCATGGAGGCAGCTTGCTCCAGAATTTATAGCTTTTATTTGACTATTTTTGAAAATCCAGTGAGTCAATTCATTGAGTCTCAATCAGTAACATCTTCAACAAGAGTCACAAGACAATTTAGGGGGATGGGGGGGGAATGCCAGTTGTCAGGTGTATCCACCAAAGGAGAATTGCAATCAACTTAACAAATTTAAGGTTTTCTTTCTCTTATGAACTTCTTGTGAAAAAATAATCCATTCTAGGCCTGGTCATCTGTGCTGACTTTCTTAGAAGTGAACTGACCTCAGTTAGACAAACGTCTGGGGCAAATGGAACTTGACCATCAATTATACATTTGAAAATACAGATTAAGCTGCAGAAAAATTTTGAAAGTATATGAGAGTCAATATATTACCTTGTAGATATCTCACCTGAATGTAGAGACCATCTCAAAAACAGATTTGATGCACTGAACACTAACGACCAAAGCCCAGAGGGATTGTGGCATGACATCCAGGATAGGATATCCTTAGAAACCAAAAGATCATTAAAAATACAAGAAAGGGATCGGAAATATCAAAGTGGATGTCAGAAGAGACTCTGAAATGTGCTCTTGGGCTCCCAGTACCTAAAGTTAATAGAAGAGCTGATCAAATGAAAGAGCTGAAGATTTCAAAGGGAAGCTCAAGAAAATAATGTATTATAATGAAATATACAAAGACCTGGAGTAAGAAAACTAAAAATCAAAAACACACTTGGTATTTCTGAAGTTGGAAGGAGTGAAGAAAAAAATCAAATTCCCAGTTTCAGTAAAGAGGAATTTGATGATAAAAAGAATATAACAATATCTAATTCAAATCCAAAGGAGGGAATAGCTTCGGAGCTTTACTTTTGAGAGTCTGATATGCAGAAGGATATGGATGACAGTGGGAGCCCAAAATACATTTGCAGTATCCACATATCGATTAAACTGCCAGTCACTTCTCTCTAACCACAATTGAGGGACAGGATTAATCTGGCTATCAGAATATTAGACAGATTACTATAGTTGATTAAAATTATAAACCTGACTTGAATGGTTAAAATCTTGTTGTTTGATCTTCGTTTGTGTTTGATCTGGTTTTTAATGTTGTCTGTGGGGGCTCTTTTTTCACATATAGGTTTATCTTTTGTGTGTGTTTTGTCATTGTTCATAGCCTTCTTGGAGCTTTGTTATGTATTTGCTCATATTTTTTGGTATATGAAATTCAGGATGGGAGAATCCACAGAGAAAGACAATTACAATAGAGAATTACAGTAAGAGTTTCTGGGGGGGTAGAGCAGGAGATGTGGTGGAGGTAATGGGGACCCGATATCAAGAAGTCCAAAGGAAGAAAATGTTTTGAAACTGATTGCGGTAGTGAATGTACAACACTGTTTGATATGAGTGAACTATTGAATGACATGATGTCTGGATTAAGTCCTGATTTTTCTTTCAAATTAATTTGAAAGAAAAGTAGATAAAATGAAAGAAATCAAAAAATGTAGCACACTGGACAAATCTGCAGCAAATGATATCCTTAAAATGCTACTGAGAAAGGATGTCACTTAGAAGCCTCTCTAATGTATATGCCCACATATCATCTCTCAGGGTTTTTTTATTGCATGGACTTGTGAGTTAACATGAAGCTGGCGACTATACTGATGGTATTTGGAATGCCAGCTGGCTCACCCATGATTGACAGGTTTCAGGAGCACTCTCAGTCTATGACAGACTAGAAAAAAGAAAGAGGAAGTTCATTACTGGAAAATTAGCCACTGAAATGATTATGGAAGCAGCATAAAATTAACTGATAATAGTGCCAGAATTTGAAACCCCTAGGGTTGAACACAATCAAAATAGGACTTACAAAGAACTGCCTAATAGGAATAGAATAAACCTTAGTGAAATTGATGCAGAAAAAAGGTTTGTGACTTTCAATTCCTGGTCTTGAGAATTCTAAGAAATATCTCCAAATATCAATTACCAATCTGAACAGGAAATGTATGAAGCATGAATCTAGGAAAGTTGTAAGTTATCAAAAATGTAATGAAACATAGAAGATTATCCTATGCATTAGCGACCAGGTCACTAATGCATAGGATATTCTTCTGGTATTGGACATCATAAGTCACCCAATTAATCAAATGATCTTCTCTGCTGGGAATGACAAATGGAAGAGGAATGACATTATATTCATCATCAGAAATGTGTTAGTCTAGGTTGACTAGAGAAACAAATCCAGAGACACTCATATGTGTTTAAGAAAGCGCTTTATAGAAAGAGTAATTGCACATTAAGAAAGCCTGCCAGCCTGGTCCAGATCAAGTACACATGTCTGATAATAGCCCAAATTTCTGATACCATTGTATAAAATCCTTCTCAGACTCAGAAACACAATGCAATTTCAAGATCTATTCTGAAGTACAATGCTGTCAGTGATACGACATTATCCATTTACCTACAATGACTGCCAGTTAAGGCAGCTAGTATTCAAATTTATGCACCAAGCACTAAAACCAATGATGAAGCAATGGAAGAATTCTTCCAACTTCTTTAGTCTAAAATCAATCAAATATGCAACCAACATTCATTGATAACTCTTGGTGAATGGAATGTGAAAGCTGGAAAAAAATAAGAGGAATAAGTATTTGGAAAATAAAACCTAGGTGATAGAAATTATGCCAGATTATAAAGCATAATAAAACCAACAGCCTACTCATTAGAAATACTTATTTCAACAACATAAACAGTGGATACACACACAGGGACTCCACCATATGAATTAGACAAGAATTACTTATCTGTGGAGAGAAATTCAATATCACCAATCAGAAAAAAGACAGGGACTGACTATGGGACAGACTATTAATTGCTCATGTGCAAGTTCATGTTGAAGCTTTAGAAAATTAAAAGAATCCCATGAAATTCAAACTATGACCTTGAGCCAATCCCACTTGAATTTAGAGGTTATCTGAAGAATTGATTTGAGGCATCGAATGCACAGAACTGAAACAAATAGGATGAAGGTTGACATCCAGCAGAAGCTTTTTTTTAAGGCTTGGGGAAAAGACCAAAATGAATATCAGCAGAGATGTTGAAAGTTGCTCTGGAATCTAGAAAAGTTAAAGCATTAGAGAACTCCACCACCACCACCACCCCCCCAAAAAAAAAAAATCTGGTCAAACTTCTATCATTTCAGGAGGTAGCATATGATCAAGAGCCAATGGTACTGCAAAAAGAAGTCAAACTGCACTGAAGCTATCAGCAAACAATGTCTCCAAGAGCTGAAAGAATACCGATAGAAATATCTCAACAAATCAATTCCATCCTAGAGGGACTTACTCATCTAAGCCAACTAATGGAGGTCCATATTTGTCCTCATTCCAAATAAAAGTAGCCTAACAGAATGAAGAAATTAGTGAACAAGATCAATAATGTTATATACAAGTAAAATTTTGCTGAAGATACATTTTAAAATTATATCTACACATTCATAGGGGGCTACTGGATATTCAAGCCAGATTGAGAAGTAGACATGAAGCAAGGATATCCTGGCTGGCTTCAGCAGCCAGTACTTCTTGGCTGAAAGTAGAAAACATGAGAAGGATGCTTATTTGGGTCTTATTGACAATGCAAAAGCACTCAGCCTCATGGGTTCTGCTATGTTATGAGTCAGAATAGACTCAAGAGCACCAAAGAACAACAAGGCATAACATTATGAAGAATGGGAATTCCAGAACACCTCACTGTGCTTATGTAGAAACTGCATATAGACTAAGCGGCAGCATTCTAGCAGCAGCAACAAAATCTTCTTGGCTTAAAATCATGAAGTGTGCTACATAGTTATATCATTTTACAATATGTATCCAATCTCTATGCTGAGCAAATACATCAAGTTGCTGAAATCTTTGAACAATATGGCATCAGGAAGGAGAAAGGTTATCCAGAGTTGCAATATGCAAAAACACAACCTTGCTTGTAAAAGTGTGGAGGATGAAGATTCAACACTGCAGCCTTCAATAAGAGTTGTAATTCACTGTAAAAACAAACAAACCCAAATGCCCACAAGTGGACCAATAGTAAAAGGAGAGTAAATTGAAGATGTCAAGTCTTTCATTTTGCTTGTATTCACAATCAATATTCATGGAAACAGTAGTCAAAAATCAAATGATTCACTGCATTGAATAAATCTGTTGCACGAGACCTCTTTAAAATGTTGAAGAACAAGGATGTCACCTTAGTGGATTAAGGTGTGCCTGACCCAAGCTATGATATTTTTTAATCACTTCAAATATAAATGTTGAACATTGAATAAGAAGGCTTAAGAAGAACAAATGCATTTTAAGTATTGTGTTGGGAAAGTATTTTCAAGGTACCAAAAGTACAAACAAATCTGTCTTGGAAGAACGACAGCCAGAAGCCAGAATAGAGAGACTTTGTCTCATGAAAGCATGCTATCAGAGGAAACCAGTTCCTTGAAAAAGATACCATAATTGGTAAAATGGAAAGGCAGCAGAAAAGAGGAAGACCCTAAGAACACAGGTTGACATGGTGGTGGCAACACCTGGCTTACAAACAATTCTGAGAATGAGTTTAGTTTTGTTGTACATATGTTGCTATGAGTTGGAAACAGAAAAACATAAACCCCAACAATGCTAACAAAATACAATAGAAAGAAAAGCAGAAAATATTAAAAGCTAGCCCAAATTTTAAATAGATTAAATGGGAGATTAGAGTAAAAGGTGGTAAATTTTAGTTTAACTACATCTGCAATAACCCACTTTCCAGTGTTCTATGTGATAGCAAAGCTATTCACATCACTGGTTTACAGACAGAGGATTCACCAGATGCTTAATCCATATGAGCATCCTGCAAATAGTTCTGCATCTTGGTTCAGATGGGCTGGCTCCATGCTTTCCATACCAATGAAGCCATGCCAGTGAGGAAGCTGACATATTTGCCAACTCCGGGCCTTACTTCATAGACCTTCAGAAAATTGCAAGATCTTGACAACTTCAACCTTCTCTACATTTAGGTTACCTGTTGGCCCAGTTGTAAGGATTTTTGTCCTTTTTTCATGGAGTCATGGTTCATACTCAGGCTGCAATACTTCCTCATGATTAACAAGTGCTTCAAATTCCCACTCTGAGCAAGCAGAGTTGTCTCATCTACATATCACAAGTTGTTCATAAGCCTTGCTGCAAACCTGACGCCATGATCATCAGATAATCCAGTTTCTCTGGTTTTAGTGGCTAATATTGAGCTTCTCTGTCATCTCCTCCCCCCAGATGTAATCAATTTCATGTTCGTGTATTCCATCTGCCGATGTACATAGTTATAGTGGCCTTCTGTTTTGTGGGAAATAGGTATTTGCTATGAACATGCCTTATACATATTGTCATGAAATTTCTAGTTTCTTTTCTGTCACCTAGACCATATTTTCCAAATTTCCTTCTTCATTGTTTCCAACTTTGGTAGACCAATTGCCAATAATTATCAATGCATTTTGTTTGCATGTTTGATCACATTCTGACTGAAGTCATTGATAGAATTCCTTAATTTCTTTATCACTGGATTTTGTGTTTGGTGCATAAATTTGAATAATAGTTATATTGGTTGGATTTCCTGAGGGGCATATAGCTACAAGCCTACCACAGACATCATTGTGCTTCATGATAGATTTTGTAATGTCTTTTTTGAGGATGAATGTCACTTCATTCCTTTTTATTGTGTTATTCCTGACATAGAAAATCACATGATTTTCTGATTTAAATGACCAACACCAGTCTATTTCATCTCATGAATGTCTAAGATATCTATCTTTATGCATCTCTTGATGGAATCTTTATTGTACCTAGGGGGACACAAAAGATGGGTCTAGTTTTGCCATCAGAACACCTTCTGATGACAAGTATGTAGAAGTCATAGAAATGGGGTGGCTAATATGATCCATCTATCAAAAACTGTTTCTCAGTCTCAAAAGGCCTCAAAAGACATTTCATTCTGTTGTTAAAAGACCAACTGAAGGGCAGCTACCAAATGACTCTCACATTGATGGAGCAGCACAGAGAGATTTAACTCACTGGTGCATCTGCATTGATACTGGCTCCTTGTCAGAAATCAGCACTTCCCAGTGTCATTGGTTTCTCTTTCCTACAGGATTTTTCATGCAATAGGCAGTGAAGGCACAATCGTTGAGTCTGTAAATTTCCTAGTATTTAACTCACTTATCCAAGCCCATAACAAGTCCTGCCCCTTGAAGTCTCTCTCAAGTGTGTAAAAATAAAAGTGTGGAGAGGAAACGCTGTTTCAATTGTCTTTACTCTGCTTTCCCAGGTCAGAGCGGCACTCTTCAGTGGGGTTTGTTCAATCCTTGAAGTTAAATAAATAAATAAATAAATAAAAGACAACAAAAACTGTGCTTTGCTTTAGAAGCTGCGATGATTTGGTTTCTTTTTCTTGCATCACTGCCCCCTGGTGGGAGTAAGAAACCCAGCCTTGCTCGTGGAGGGCTGCTGCTGGATTTGAACTGCCAACCCTGTGGGCCGCAGTCCCGCACACAACCATTGTGCCACTGGTATTCAGCTTGATGATTTGGTTTAAAGAGAAGCAGTTGATTCGATTCTGCAATGACTCAGAGAGCCTTTCCTGTGAACGGAGTACATACCAGAGGCTGTAGGGTGATGGAACCTAAGAAACTGCAGCCCCCACTGATTGGCTCACCTGTAGAACTTCTTTCCACTTTATATTTCTCAAAGCTTTCCAGGTATGCTGACACTGATGCCAAGTCTGGGGCCACACTTGGAGCTAATTCCTCATTGTCTGAGGCCCTTGAATAAAATTTCAAAGTTTAATGGGAAGATTAAGTTTGAATGTATTCATGTGAGAGGGAAAGACGACCAATAACCCATACCAAACGCATGTTGCTACTGTTGTTAACAACCGTTGTATTGGCTCTGACTTTTGGTGAGAGTCGCCTGGCATAGTGCTCTCTCTTTGCCTGCTTTTGGAAATCACCATTGTGATCTGTAGGCTTTTTATTGACTGATTTTCAGGAGTGTGCATCCAGCTACTCCTAGTCCATTTAACTCAAAGAACACAACTGGAACCTGTGCAGCATCATAGCTGAGGCTGTATGATGAATTCGTCATATGATTCCCCTATTATGCAACAAGAATTTGACAGACACATGAAAGTCTTTAACTGCACACTAGCAGGAGAAAATATCAAGAGTTACCAGGAAGTCATGGGGACACTGGAGCCCCAAGTTATCAGATTATTAGCCACAGAGTAAAATTATTTTTCCCTGGGTTCTTCTGATTCCTATAGCTGCAGTCATTCTACAGGAGTCCTCTGTCCTCCAGAATATCCGTGAGCCATGAGCACTTATTTAAAATCTCCAAGTGAAGATGTTGGAACATTCTTTCTCTCTTCCTCTGCATTGGTGATTTGCTGAAATTATATTCATTTCTCACAGAAAAATTCAACAGGTTAATCTATCACATTTTAGATTAATCTAGCAAACCAAAATCTATAGTAGAGATTTATCATTTACAATAAACAGATATTATTCACATAAATAATATCTCTGAAAAGGAATTTTTTTACTCTTGATATCCACACATAAAAATGTTTTATATTGTGTTTGTCACAGAAGACATGAAAAATTGCAATATAAAAATAATAATTCTGTGATTTATATTGAAACATATTATACTTGTTATGTATTGGAATGTGCTACTCATCCACAAATATGTGTTGAATTCCTGCCTCTTATACCTGTGGGTGAGATTTTGTTTGGAAGTATGAGGTAACTTTTTGCTGTGTCAGTGAGGTCAGTCACGTGCAGCTTGGGTCTTAAGCCTAATTGGACTTGAGGTATAAAAATATCAGGATACAAACAGACACACAAATGAGGGATGAGCAACTCTGTGTGAAAATTGTCTCTCAATCAAAGAATGATAAGACACCAGGTATGCCTGGGGCTATTGACAAGGAAACAGTTAACTAATTTGTATTTTTGACCTCTAGGACAATGAAAATAGTCCACTGTCTTGGACTGGTTATGTAGCAAGGAGGAAACAGTGAAGTAGATGAGGGCGCTTCAACTAGTCATGGGAAAGTAGAATGCAAAAAAAAATGGAATTTTCCCATAAACATTTTTAAGTTCTCTGGTGTATAACATATATAAAGAGATATTTGTTTCAATAAATTTGTTTGTACAAGTTGTAGAGACTGGCAATTTCCAAATTCATGTATTGGGTTTTCTCTGATCCATGAGGCTGTAGAGGCCAGTGCACCCAAAATTGAGAGTTCATGCAGTCAAATTACTATTGGTTCATGGTGCTACAGGAGCTGGCAAATTCATTATATATATATGTGTGTGTGTGTGTGTGTGTGTGCACATATATATTTCATATCTTAAAAACTGTAGGAAGAAAATGACAGGTCAAAAGCAGGATTTTGAGAGCAATTGGCCAAAATATACATACATATTAGCTGCAGATCATACTTCCAAGACACTCCTTACCGCACATCACAAAAAATATAGGGTATATTACATAAAGCTGAGATTCATGGTTGGGACAAATTGACACATAACATTAGCCACTATTTTGCTGTTGTTGTATTGTTAAAGGTATTTTGGTTAAAGCAGTCTTAGGTAACTAGGACACTGGTTATCCCACCATATCCATTTTGTCTTTATTGTACAGTCATCGAATCTCTAATTTTAGCTAAGGATGTGTCTGTGAGAAAGAAGAATGATATTCTCAGTGCCTCTTCTATCTAGTCAGTCAGACGACTGAGCCCTGGACAATAGAATATATTTGTAGACTGTGTGTGCAATTTCTGCTGGGCGGATATAAAAGGTGGAGAGGTCCTTTTTCTTGTCCTATCTACCTTCCTGCTAACAGGAATGGGAGTATAATGGCTGGAGCAAAAGCCGCTACTTGAATCACAAAGTAGCAGTCACGTGTTGTGAATGGTGAAGGAGCAAATTAGGAGGAAATCTGAGCCCTTTTGGGTTGCCGAGAGCCTATCTAAGCCCTTACACAGACTTTTAAGTGAGAGTAAAATAAATATTTCTCCAGTTTAAAGCTTTGCTATCTTTGTTTTTGCTCTTACTGTTTATGTATCACTTGCAGCAAACCCCAGCACTAAGTTCTACATACATACCAAAATAATCAAAGAGCTAGAAATACATTTTATTTTGTCCTTATAAGGATGAGAAGAGCATTCTTACCACAAAGGATTGATTTGTCTTTCATCGTCTAATCAACGTGGGTTACTGAACTCACACAAAGTAACTCATCGTGCTCAGAGAGTTTAAGCTAGAGCTAGCTATGCCACCAAAATGATAGTACAGAGGTCAGGATACTCAGTCACAGATATTTTTCCTTTGTGTTATCACCAAGAATGAATTAATATTATTTCACATATATAAGCAGTGGTGGGACCGCAGCCTTAGGGAAACCTCAGGCTAGAAAAATAGAAAGATGAACTTTTAAAATATTCAGAAAATTATTAACAGGGATATTTGGCTGAGAAAATCCAGACTTAAAATACCTTTAGAAACAATCCAGTGTGCTCGACTGTGCCATCATGAATGCTCCCTGGAAGGGCCTGTCCCAGCCGGCTCCCCACCTGGCTGAGTTGACATCTGAGGACGTAAAGGATCAGATCTATAAATTGGCCAAGAAGGGCCTGACTCCTTCCCAAATCGGTGTGATCCTCAGAGAGTCTCATGGAGTCGCACAAATGCAATCTGTGGCCGGCAATAAAGTTCTGAGGATCCTGAAGTCCAAAGGACTTATGCCAGATCTGTTGGAGGCACTCTTCGATTTAATTAAGAAGGTTGCTGATGTTCGGAAGCATCTGGGGGAGGAACAGAAAGGATAAGGATGCCAAATCCCAGCTGATTCTGATTGAGAGTCGAATTCATCGATTTGCTCGATACGAGAGAGCAAAGACAGGCCTTTCCTCCTAATTGAAAGCACGTAGGCTCCTATCTGGAGGATGGGCATCAAGGGAGTGGGCTGGGGGAAAGGTCGGGCAGTGTGGGATATGGCAGAACAATCATAATTTATAGAGTATTGAGGGTTGGTGGGGAAGGGAGAGCAGGGGAAGATGGTAAAGGATGGGAAGCCATTATCAAGGGCTCAAGGGGAAAGGCGGATGTTTGGAGAATGATAACAGCAGGGTACATGTGAAGGTGCTTGGCATAGTATATTTATTTAGGTATTGTGAAAAACGACGTATGGGCCCCCAATAAAATGATTTTTAATAATAAAAAAAGAAAATATGAATCATCTACAGCCTCTGCTCTGGGTGCTTACATTTTTTTGTAAGTACTTGAGCAATAAAAATCACTGCTTGATTACAAAGAAGAGGAAATAATCAAGTGATAAAATGCATTCTGATTTAAGGCACCTAGAATGGCAAGAACTCATATCGCAAACTCAAAAGCCCATGTCCTGTCTGAACACGCTGTTTTTCTAAAATATTCTTGGCTTCAAATAAACATATTTCTCAGCTTGCTCTGTGTGTGAGCCACTAACATATGTCCTGAGAAATATTTACCAACATTTGTGCTGGATTATAGCAGTTGGAATTCTTAGGCATGACATGATCTCAGTCTCAAAGAGTTTGTAGTTAACGGTAAAATAACATGGACCCTTACAATATCTGTGTTAGTCTGGGTAGACTAGATAAACAAATTTCATAGACACGCATATAGATATAAGGAAAGGGTTTATAAACAAGAGGAATGTGACACTAACAAAGACATCCCAATGCAGTTCAGTACAAAGTCATATGTCCAATATTAACCCATATGCCCGAAATCAGTCTATAAAATCTCCTTCTGACTCACAAAGTCACAGGTCAGTGGGTGTAGAATCCCGGAGCTGGTGGGGTCTCCCATGGCTCCTCACGTCCAGGGCTCAGGGTCCATCAACAGCATGCCACTCCAGCTTCAGGGGTCTGGCTCCATCAGGGCAAAGCTGTGTGGTCTCTCCGCCGGCTCCTCCAGCTTCTCGGACGCTGCCATCTTGTCTTTTAGGTGATTTATCGCCTCTGAGAACTAACTACCCACAACTGGGGAAGATAGCTTCTCCTCTTCACGAGGGAAATATCGCGAGATTTCCCAGAAGTCTCAGGAGAAAGCCATGCCCACATAGAGGCCTCATCGGCTACTCAATGACTATCTCCAGATTAACAGGCTAGACTCCACCCTTACATTTCAATCATGAAATTAACATAAGCACATGACTGCCACAGTATCTATGGTATGAGTTTCAAACCTGTGTTGTAGCTCATGATATGTCGCAAACTAAGACTCCAAATATACGTCAAATTAAAAGAGCCTTATTGCTTTCACAGAAGCAAGTGAGAACAGCCCCTCTTTCCCCACCCCCTGCTCAGAAAGGTTTCCGTTTTTATAGGTCCCGAGCTGGCAGCTGCAAACAAGTAAGCACTCACAGAAGCAGGCATTGTGGGGAGCTGTTCCACCGAGTGGGGAGTAGCTGTTCTGTTTGTTTCACAACTGAAATAGTTTTGTGACTGAGGCTTATCTCATTCCATTCCAACACATTTTCTGTTTCTCAAGGTTTCAGAAACAGGGTAGCCAGCGTGAAAAATTTTACAACACTAGGCAGTTAGCAATTACAATACAAAATGGCTTTATTTCGGTTAAATATTTAGGGGCGACTTGTTACATTCCCCACTGGTCTTGATAAGAATTCAAACCCTTGAATCTAAGTGTGGATCTTCTACAGTGGGGACTCATGGACAGGGAGGACTAAGGACCAATAATTTGATTGTGTGAACTCTTTCTTTGATGAATTGAATTAACCAATTAACTCTAATTGGGTCACAAGTTAGTTCAATTAACAAGAGGATGATTGAACCCGAAAAGGGCTGTTACAAGAGCAGTCAGCCGAGAATGCTAATTGAAGAGTTCTTCATACCAATTGACACCCCTTTTTATTGTCATTCTTCTCTTTTGCTAAGTCATTTTCTTAACCATGAACACACTATTTTTTGACAATACCAGAATTATTTGGCATAAAAACAGCAAGTTTCCCCTAATGCCAGACATAACCCCTCTGCTTTAATAAGAGTAAGTAAGTCGAGGCCACAGCAGTTCTGTAACATGACTTGTGCCAAGGAATTGAATAAGGTTTTTAGATGGAAGACCGGTTTTTCTAAATCTTACAAATCTAAATCTATTGGCTGACTGAGTGTTTTAAAATTTGGGTTTCTTGTTATAAGGCTAGTGGTTCCTAGTGCAGCAGAACCAGCTGACCCAATACCTACCAAAAGAGGTGCTGGGATAGGTGCTCTCTCAGTCCATTGCAGCAACCTGAAGTGTTCTTGCCCCTCCTCGTTCCCCTGAATAAAAGTAAACTTGAGGGGTGACATAAACCAGTACAGAGAGAGCTTGGCCTTCACTTAAGATGTGAGAACAAACACAGTAAGGCCCAAAGTACAAGCAAATCATGTTCCTTGGGTGCTACAAGAAGGAAAGGGTAGCGATGGAGCCCTCTGGGTGTTTAATGGGAATTGCTTTTAAACAGGAGGATGATTTCGACACCTGGTAACTTGGGGTGGCAAGACAAAGTCCTTGTTCTTGGAGATCCCCCAGTGTAAGCTTAGGTTCATGTCCCTATCGACAGACATGTTTGGGTTATCACCGAAGTCTACTATGGAGATGTTTCTTATCTGGTTTTCAGACAAGCCTATGATTTCATTTGCTCCCATTTCCACATAGTACGGGGGGTCTAGATTTATGTGCAACCAGCAGTCTGAGGTAACATTAGGATTAATTAAAAAAAAAACTTATAGACAGCATACAGAGTGTCTAAGAGAGGTCTTCTGGCAGCACTGGAGATGCTGGGGTAGGAAGGGGTACATGGCTTTTTGAAGCCAAGTCTGGGGTTACAGAGTAAGGTTGGGTAGAAGTTACCAGTGGTGGAATGAGTTTTTGATATCGGATGGGATTGAAAACTAGATTGTATCCTATGAGCATGGCGGCATGTTTGATAGGGTTTTTTTGGGGTTTTTTTTGAACAGGAAAAGTCATTCCAATGTCTATACTAGATTCATATAGATGAAGGCCTCAAGTTTTTCCCATCACTCAGGTGGGGTTGTTCCAATTTTTTTATAGTTACCTGGATAGGGTTGCAAGACCCTATGGTGCAAGGCTTGGGAGGGGTCTTGTGCTTAAACTGGAGGCCTGGATGTGCATTTATCCAGGATGTGAGAGCCTCACTCCCAGGCTACACAGTGGTAGTGGCTGTTTGAGTTTGTGTTTGCAGGGCAAATGTAATATTGGGTGCTTTGGAGAGCCTCCTTAGGGCTGGAATCCTGCAGCTGTCAGCCGGCCCTGGGGCTTTTTCTCAGACAAGCCCTGCGGAATGCTTAACAAGATGACTCACTCCACTGTGGTTCCAGAAGATAACACAAATCAAAACAGAACAAGGGGGCCCCATATTTTGAGGCGGGGCGGGGGCGGGGGGGGCGGGAGAAACATTTTCACCATCAGCCATCCGGGTGAGAGTCCAAAGGTATTGTACTGGCTGAGAGGGAAATTTATGGGTGACTGCGACCCCAATCAGGGTGATTAGGATTGGGAAAGTTTTAGTTCTAAGGGGTCCTCCGTGGCATGAAGGGTCCGTTTTTTCAGGATCTGATCAAGGTGTGCCTTCTTCATCTGGGGATGGTGGATCCAATACTTTCATGCTGCTATCTTAACATTCATAGGGCTAGCAAGGAGGACAGGGTAGGGTCCACTCCAGTGAGACATAAGAGAATCGGTCTGATACTTTTTTAACCCAAGTCCAGTCTCCCAGACCCAGGTTGTGGAGTGGGTCCTCTGCTGGGATGGGTTCAGGTGTGGATCGGTGTTCCTGAATCAGCTGGTGAGAGGCTTCTTGGAGCTTTTGGAAAGCTTACAAGGACTTGAGAAAAGAACAGTTATCAAGGTGGGCCAAGATATCGTATCCTTATTTTAGGTAAGATAGGGGAAGGTCAGCCAAATATGATTTTATAAGGGGTTAATCCTTTTACATATGAGGTACATTGGGCTCGGAGGACAAAGGAGAGAAGACTTACCCAGTTTTTGCCAGTGTGCAGGTAGACTTTAGTCAAAGGTTTCTTTTTAAGGGTTCTATCCGTTCCCTCTACCTGTCCTGACCTCTGAAACCCATACATGCAATGCAATTTCCAATTAATTCCTAACCCGTTAGCCATTAATTTGGTTACTTAGACAATGAATGCTGGACCACTGTCAGAACCCAGGGTTAAGGGTAGGCCAAATTGGAGAAATATCTCTGTGAGGAAGAGGTGGCAGATAGCAGAAAGCAGATGATAGCATCTTCCCCTTTCATGGGGAAGGCTTCAGTCCACCCAGAATAAGTGTCCACAAATACGAGTATGTATTTGTTCCCAAACTTTCTCGACTTAATATCAGTGAAGTCAATTTCCCAATGTTCTCCGAGGCATGTCCCTGGTGATGGGTACTGGGTTCAGTAACTTTATTCCTGTTAAAATTAACCTTGGTGCAGGCTGTGCATCTGGTGACTTCAGACTAGAACCACAGATTTAAGTAGGGCATGTAGAAATGTTTAAATATTAACTGTGATAATCTGGTGGTGCCCCGGTGGGTGCTATGGTGCAGTTGCTTAACAAGGTCTTTGCTTAAGGCTTCTGGTGACAAAATTAGCCCATCAGGGAGGATTAGCCACCCTAGAGCTCCTCCCCGACGATTTAACTGGTTGCAAAATGTAATTCATTCTTGCTGTAGGAGGGTTTTTGAGGCAATTTTCTGGCAGGGAGCATTGGCAGAACTTCAAGGAGGTTTACAGGTATCATGGCTGCTTCTCTGGCAGTTTTATCAGCTAGAGAATTCCCTTTGATGTCTGAGGAATTGTTGGCTTGGTGTCCCCGCCAGTGAATGATGGCGACTTTTTTAGAGAGTCAAACAGCTTCGAAGAGAGCCAAGATTTCTTCTCGGTTTTTATCCTGTTTACCTCCTGAGGTGAGGAGCCCCCTTTCTTGGTAAAAGGATCCATGCACGTAGGCAGTGGCCAAAGAATACCTACTGTCCATAAAAATATTGACAGAGCTTTCTTTGGCCAGACAAAGTGCCTATGTGGGCGCTGTGAGCTCTGCTCATTGCGTTGAAGTCCCATGTCCTAGCGCTTGTGCCCACCTCACCTTATCTTAGGTAGTTATGGCAGCTCCCGCATTCCGGATGCCATTTTTCACCTAACTGCTTCCATCAGCATGATACTCGAGTTCAGCTTTAGGCAATGGGGCGTCGGTCAGGTTGGGCCGGAAGTTAGTCAGGGTTTTCAGGATGTCTGAGCAGTTAGGTAAAGGTTCCTGGGGGCCATCATCAGGCAGTAGGGTGGCAGGGTGTAAACAGCAGTGTTTAAAAATTGGACTTGGGGAAGATCCAGGAGAAGCACTTAGTACTGAGTGAGTCAAGCGTTTGAAATCCATCAGTCTGGGGGCATCGAAGCAGGGCTTCCATGGTCTGACCTCCAATGATTTTGAGGTCTTGTTCCAGTGTTAATTTAGATGCTTTTTTGGCAAGCATGGTGGTGGCTACTATTGTACTTATGCAACTAGGCCACCCAGAGGCCTTTTGGACAGGTAGGCTCCTGGGTTGGGTTTTTTTTTTCAAGGACCTAGCATCTGTATTATTACTCCTTTTGCTATTCCTCTGACCTTGGACATGAACAGCTGGAAGGGTTTAGTGGATCTCTGACCTTGGACATGAGCAGTTGGAAGGGTTTAGTGAGGTCTGGAAGGGCTAGATTGGGGCAGAGACAAGAGCCTTTTTCAGAGTTCCGAAGGCCTCGTGCTCCATTTGAGTCCAGGATAGAGGGGGTTCTTTTCCTTCTGTCCTGGCATACAAAGGCTTTGCTATTTTAGCAAACCCAGGAATCCAAAGGCAACAATAACCCACAGCCCCAGAAAGTCTCCCAACAGTTGTTTGGTAATTGGTGTCAGGATCGGAAGGATGGCTTCTATCCTGCTGGCGGATAGAGATGTCTTACCTTCCTTTAACTCGTAACTGAGGTAAATGCAGTAGAGAAGTGCAGAGCCGTGCCTTTTGAGCTGCAATATGGGTTCCGAGTTCCTTCAGGAGGGACTTTGAAGTCTGCAGGCTCTCTGGCAGGGATGTGGCTGCTAAGATATGGCCATCTACATATCGAAGAGGAGTTATATGGGGGTGGTTTTCTCAAAGGGTTGGTTGGAGGTCTCAGACCTCCTCGAAGAAGTTCGGTGGATTTTTTGAAACTCTGGGGAAGCCGAATCCAGATTAATTACTCAGAGAACACTCCTTCAGGGTCAGTCCACTCAAAAGCAAAAATAGACTGACTTAGAGGGGAGAGAGGTCTAGAAAAGAAAGCATCTTTTATATCTAGGACAGTGTAGAAGACATGGTTCGGAGAAATGAGGATTAGGAGGGTGTAAGAATTGGCACAGTGGGGTGGATAGTTTCTACTCGTAGGTTTATCTTGCATAGATATTACACCAGTCACCGGTCGATCGTCCTTGGTCACTGGTTTCCATACTGGATGAAGCCAGCTTTTTGTAGTAGATGCATGTGCTTGGCCATTCTTTGCTTTGCCTTTCAATGAATTGGATATTGACAAACCCACACAGGGGAGTTTATGCTGAGGAACTGTGTGATTACAAGAGGTTGGTGGCAGACTAGTCCAAGTAAATTGTTTTCTGTCCAGATCCCTGGAATTTCGAGTTTTCACTGCTAAAGAAGGATCTGAGAGCCTGATTGTGAGTTAAACCCTGTATAAAATATGTACTCCTCTGAAATGGGAGCAGAAAGTAAAATAGATGCCAAAGGTTCTCAGTGCCAGGGTCGATTTCCTTTGAGCAAAGGAGACGGTGACTTACAACTCCTGGAGGAGGTCTTTTCCCAGAAGGGAGTATGGATAATCTGGCATAACAAGGAAGGAGAGGGTAAGGGTGCCTTTTTAACCAATTATTTTATTGGGGGCTCTTATAGCTCTTATAGCATTCATTTGTATTAATCATATTTGTACACATATTGCCATATTCACTTCCAAATATTTTTCACTTGGGCCCTTGGTATAAGCTCCTCCCTCCCCCTCCCCCCTTTGTTTTTAATGAATCATTTTATTGGGGGCTCATACAACCCCCTTGAAGATCCATACATACATCTAGGTCATTAATCCTAGCTGAGATCCATAGGTAAGATTTGGACTTTCCTGCAGCTCCAACTATTTGAGTTTGGGTGATAAACATGGGTCCTTTTGTTTCTTTCAAGATCCACAAAGTCGTTCTTGTGTAACAAGTTGGCCCGCTGCGTGCAAAGTTACCTGCGCCTCCTGGAGGTCTAGACTGTAGTCGCCCTGACTTCCTCATTCAACATCTCCAAAGAGGGTTATTTTTAATTCTTGGGTCTCTTTAGGCTTGCATGGACTTTTATTTGGACATTCCTTTTCACAGTGTCCTTCCTCCTTACAGTATGCACACTGGCTTGGGCCTAATTTGAGGTATGGCTGTGGAGGTCCGTTCTGACTGAAGGGTTGACACCTTTGGAAGTTTTTCTTTTGGTTGCGTTGTTTGTCTTCCTATAAAGCAAGGCTACTTTATTCTCTTAGTGTTTGCGGTTTCAGGACCATCTCTGTTATTAAAAACTTTCTGCACTGCCTCTACTAACTCACTAAGATTTTTTTCCTTAAAATCCTTCTAACATCTGTAATTTCCTTCAAATGTCTGAATGTCTGTGGCTGCCTGAATAACAAAGGCAATGTTAATCGCCCTAGCATTTTCCAGGGCTCCTGGGGTCTATGGGATTAAAAAGATGAGAAGCCTCTAAGACAGGCTATAAGAATGCAGCAGGAGATGCCCCATCCTTGGGTTGTTTCACTAACCTTATATAAATCGTGGGCTTCTTGGCTGCCCCTGGAGTCCCTGCAGTAAAAACTGGAGGTACCTGGTCAAAGCTTCCCTTCCCTGTTCAGATTTGGGGTCCCCTGCGGGTTGCACTGCTGGGAGCTGAATTTCTAACTGTTGGACTTTGGCAGCCTCCTGAAGGATCTGCTCCCTCTCCTCAGAGGTCAAAGGACTGGAGAAGCTGTTGGCAGTCATCCTGGTAGATGGGTGGGTGGAAAAGGCAGTCTCTAAAAGGGGAATGAGACTATGTTTTGTTCTGTTTTGTTTTTCAGAAAAAGGAAGGGTTGTGTTGTTATTAGTTATACAGGTCACTTGTGGAGAAAGGAACACACGCCATAAAGGGGCGTCGGGGGTCTGCCCCAACTGGGGGAGCGACCTGTCGCAGTGGAAGGATTGGGGCAGTGTTTGATGAGTCCAAGAGAAAATATCTCTGGGGTGGCAGCTGGTAAGAGTTGCTGCCACAAGTGTGGGCCAGAGGAAGAGGAGGCTGCATTTCTGTGTTCCCTGCAGGCGCGGGAGGGCAATAAGGAGGGGTAAGGCTGCCTTAACTGCTTCTCACAGACATCAGGGAGACAGGGTAAATTTTTTTTGGTGGGTCTGAAGAAGACCTCTTGGGGCCTGGCCCAGGGCGAGATTAAAGAACCTTGTGATTACTAGAGCAAAAAAACTTCTTAAGACCTCTGGTTTATCAGCAACTATATCACTCCAAATATCAATATAGGGAACTTAATCAGGGTGACCAGGATTTCCATCAATCACTGTTCTAATAGCAATGCAGAGAGACAAATTAAAAGATCCTCCCAAGGGCTGGTCTACTTGAAAGGAAGGCCAGCCAGTTTCAGAGAGGGTGCGCAGAACGACAGAGTTAGGTTTGAAACCATAACTGAGGGCTCGCCTGGAAAAAAACTGAGAAGTTAGTGAGTAAACTCTGTGAAGGAGTTATTGGTGTTGAGGATCCTGGCCCCGTGCTGAAAAAGGAAAGCGCCACTTAACAAAGACGATGAAAACGACAGACAGACACTTAAGGCAACAAACAGCATCAGATGGGAGCAGGCGACCACATCTCCTCCGGGTCCGGGAGTGACTCTGCGCTGCCTCCAGCGAGTCCGTCTTCCTCAGACCACTGCAAAGTACAGAAACCAGATTACCTGAGAAGGTCTGAATCCAGCGACGGACCTGGTCCAGGGAAACATGAACTCTTTAATTAAAAAATTTTAGGGAGGCGGAGGGCCAGAGGAGGAGTCCCTTAAACCGCCAGGGTGGAGGCAAGTCTCTCAGAGACCTTCCCCTGACCAATTAAGCGGACTCAAAAATAATTCCCTCCTCTGGAGTCTGAGGAAGTCAGCCCCAGTTGCCTTGGGGGTCCTCTTAGCAAATCTCGGTGGAACCTCCAAGTGTTGTAACGCGCGAGATTTAGCACACTCAGATTCCGAATAGATGTTAAATTAAAAGAGCTTTAGTACCTGTTCAGGGACTGTCTCAGCTTTCGCAGAAGCAAGCAAGGACAGCCCTCCCCCCCCCCCCGCCCCCATCACCCACCCCTAAAAGAGAGGTTGCGGTTTTTACAGGTCCAGAGCTGGCAGCTGCAAACAAGCAAACACTCACAGAAGCAGACAGTGCGGTGAGCTGTTCTGAGCCGGGAGTCACCGTTCTGCTTGTTTCAGGTCTGAAATCGTTTTGCGGCTGAGGCTTATATCGTTCCATTCTGTAACGTTTCATGTTCCTCAAGGCTTCAGACACAGGGTAGCCGGAGAGGAAAATTTTACAAAACCAGGAAGTTGGCAGTCACAATATAAAATTGAGGTTAGATATTTAAGGGCAACTTGTTACACCTGGAGTGTCTCAGGAGCACTTGAGCATTAATCTGGAATGATATTTTTGAGAGTGGCAGGAGGCATTGGGGCTAAAGAAATCATCCATTTAAGAAACCAAAACCCAAATAGTAGATTGACAATGGGAAAAAGTAGATGACCAGGATCAAGACCAAGAAGTACATACTGAGCAGAATTAGACTTTCAAAGCCAGGGTCAACCACCCCGCTTTTGAAACATGCAATGAGTCTAGACAGTCAGAAGGATAAACCCGGCTTGAACCATTCAAACATTCAAACGATCCTCCCTCTGATGCCCACTGGACCTGATCTAGTGTTCGATTTTCTGTATTATGTGGTGTTGTCATGTTTTTGTTTGTCCATATTAGAGTTGACCTCATAGATGTTACACCTTTAGGGGAGTGTGTCACACTCTTGACGTTGTGTTACACATATTTCTGTCTTTTGGTATATGAATCCCAGGATAAATGAGCATATCAGGATATCAAGTAGAATAAGTGTTTGAGGGAGGTCCAGTGGTAGTGGGAAAGGGGGTTGGGGCAGGGTGTAAAAGGGAGTCGATGTCAAGTAGTCCAGGAAGGAAAAGCATGTTTGGAAATTGATTGTGGCAGTAATTGTACAAAAGTGCTTGATGTGACTGAACTATGGAATGATATGATACACCATATTTGTCGGACTATTTTCCTCCCAAATGTGGGAGGAAAATGAGAATGTGTCTTGTGGGTCTGAAGGTGTGGTACCCCAGAACATTTATTTATGATTCCTTGTGTCACTTTACGGTCTGCTGCTGTTTGCATGCTGTGGATTGGTGTGTATTTGGGGGAAGTCCCCTCTTCTGGAGTCTCAATGCCAGTCAGGTCACATGATGGGCACAGCACATGCCACCCCTGCATGTGTAGGACACTGAAGACTAACAAGATTAGGACACTGAGACAGGAGGCAGCTAGGGATGGTACCAGGTAACCTCGAGCCAGGACCATGTGATGCAATGCAGTGTCCAGACAGGCAGGCAAAAAGTCCTTCATGGTATGAGAGAGACAAAGAGTCTCTCCTGCCTTGCAAAGTCCTGCCTATCAGGTTGGGTTTGGTGCCCTTTAATAGTAATACCAAGTGGTTTGAGTTACCATAAATTAAAATAGTGATGTATGTGCTGATATGTCTTTCATAACAACTGACAGTTCTTTCACTACTCCATTTTCCTCACAAAAACACCATTTCTCTAATGGTACAAAATGTCAAAGATGAAAAGATAAGCGTATAAAATTCCCTTCAAACGGGAGGTAATAAAATATGCAAAAGAACATGGAGACAGAGCAGCAGAGAGAAAATTTTGGCCATCTCCAACTGAAAAATGATAAGAGAATGGAGAAAACAGGAGAATCATCTGCAAACACTTGAAAAAATTAAGCACTTTTTTCATGGGCATACTGAAAAAATGGCCACAGTTAGAAGTGGACATGAAAGAATGGATCACACCGTGGGGGCACTCTTGGCAGGACCTGTGGGTCTGGGAAAAGGACATAGAAAGTGCAAGATGCTACTGCATCTCCCAGAGAGGTCTTGAAGCCGCTGGGTATCCGCGCCTTTAGGTAGTTGGAACCCAGGCCTGCTTTAAACCTCTGAAACACAGCCTGTAAGAATGCTTCTAACTTCCCCTCAGTAACAGCTAAGATCCTGTAACGATTGGACGGTGACATTCTGTAATGCGATTGGATGAAATAGTTTGTAAGACAATTGGATGGCTGACTCAGCCAACTACACCTCATTTACATAGCCCACAGTGTGGGCCAATCATTTTTCAGGCTGCAAACCCATGACCCTATGAGGATATGTTTGGAAACCAGGAAGTATGATCTGATTGGTCAATGAAACCTATATAAGACTGGCAAAAGCTGCAATAACGTTAAATCTCTGTCATTGAACCAGATTCCCAGAGTCTGTGAGCATGATTGGAATTGGCTCCATTGCCCTCACTTCCCTGCTGGCCAGACCTGTTCCCACATCACATGTCGCCGGAAGAAGGGCGTCTCAGTTTCTACAAAAACGGTCATCTGTGAAGCCAAACCTATTGTTGTAAAAAATGGCCATTAAGGATTTTACTGGCTCACATCAGGGTGCTACCAATTTATGCGAAGTAACCTTTTTATGCACACCAAAACTAGAATTACACAAAAAATGCCATCAGAATATGAATCAAGTTACTGTGAGCAACAGAGCTTCATAAATTTTGACACCAGTGGTGCTGAGTTTTTAGGGTTTCCAGAAAGCTGGAAAAGGTGATGGAGCCTCTAAGTCTTTCCGCCTTTGTAAATAAGAGTGATGATGGTTCTTAACACCACCATAGAGTTTACACTGTTAAATATTACCATATTTTGCTGTATTTTAATAAATATTTTCATATATTGGCATTATTTGGTTCAGATTTTTTCCCTCGTTTTCCTGCTCTAAAAACTGGGTGGGTCTTATGGTCAGGTGTGTCTTATGATCCGAAAACTGCAGTATATAACAACTTCCAATTAAGAATGTTTTAAAAAGAAGTAATCTCTGAATAAGAAGCAGAATTTTCATCTGTCCAAATCAAGATTGAGAACAGGAAGAATAATATATAAACAGAGGAAGTGCAAGTGATTAAGGCTCCAGACTGCTAGCTTAACAGTTGAGATTTGATTCACGAAGAGGCTGTACAGATAAAGGTCCAGTGATTAACTTATAAAAAAAATAAGCCAGGGAAACCTGAAGCACAGGTCTGCTGTGTTTATTTGATGCCAACCGGTCAATAGACAAACACACTATAGGCCATACAGAGCTTGGTTGATATTCACCTTTTCTATCTTCCCACTCAAAAACACCAACCTCAAAAGGGATTACTTAGACCAGGTTTTATAGCAGTGCTTGGAATTAATGGCCTCCTTTGCTGTTCTGTCATACAAACAGGTGATAGGATTTTGGAAAGTATTAGGAAATGCATATGGGGTTCCTTTTCGGTCTCTAATTTGATTTTTGTTAAGTACACATCGTAATTTCTTAGATTATTATTAATAAAGGCCACACCAACCAATCTCCCATGTGAGAAAAAATTGAGAAAATTTAAACATGTTTCTGTCTTATTGTTGTTTTTTTCTAATAGATAGCATGATACTTAAATCAGTATTACCTAGGAAGGAAAGAATAACTTAATTTGGATGGTTAAAAGAGTATTGGAAAATATTATGGGGAGTTCCTTGATTGGTGGCTCAAAACCACTAAATAGTGCATGGAATACAAGTCTGGAAAAATTTTTTGGAAAGATCATAGATTTTGAAAACTCTATGAAGCAGTTCTCTATGCACATATGACATCACCATGTTTATGAATTATCTTGACAGCAATTAAAACCACCACCATCAACAAAAACATGAAAACTACTATAAAATGAGGAACCTGGGTTTAATCTGGGACTTTATCACTCTGTCCATCACTGGTGAGTTTTCTAGACTTTAAATATATGGAGAGAACATGGATGGATAATTGGCAAATGACTTCAATACATGAGAATTGGCAGAAAGAGAGAAATCAAGTTTGATGGCACCATTCCAATTTCTCAAATCTACATGGTTGGATAAATGAAAAAATAAACTGACATCCGAAAGGTCACTGATTGTGATATTCCCGGGATAGAAATGCTTCCTACTGGGAGTAAATCCACAAGCCACTGAAGTACAGAAGGCTAATCCACTTTATCATCATTAATTATTTAGATATGGCACAATGCTCACTGAAAAGAAACTAAAGGGATAAGAAAGGAATGTCTATGTTTCATGGCTGAAATGTTCACAACTTAGACCCTCCATTAAAACAACAAAATTATTTGATCTAATAGCATAAACATCCTTTTGTCTTCTTTTATTTGATTTTTATTAACACTTTTTTAAGCACTGTATTGGCGGCTCATGCACAATCCATATTGGCGGCTCTTATCACAATCCATACAGGCATCCATTGTTTGTCAAACACGTTTGTACATTTGTTGCCCTCATCATCCGCAAAACATTTTCTTTCTACTTAAGCCCTTGGCATCAGATCCTCATTTTTCCCCTCTCTCACTGCTCCCCTCTCCCTCATGATCCTTTGCTAATTTAGAAATTATTATGACTTTGTCGTATCTTACACTTTCTGATGTCTCACTTCACCACTTCCCCATGGTCCATGCCCTAGGGAGGAGGTTCTATGTAGATCCTTATAATCATTTCCCCTTTCTATCCCACTTCCCCTCCTCCCTCCCAGTATCACCACTCTCACCGCTGGTCCTGAAGGGATCATCTGTCCTGGATTCCTGTGTTTCTGGTTCCCATCTGTACCAGTGTACATTCCCTGCTCTAGTTGGATTTGTAAGGTAGAATTGGGATCATGATAATGGGGAGGAGGAACCATTGGAGAACTAGAGGAAAGTTGTATGCTTCATCCTTGCTACACTGAACACTGACTTGTTTGTCTCCTTCCCACGACCCTTCTGGAGATGCACAAACATCTTAGAGGAGATTTGGGAAACATAATTTATAGGGTGATGCATCCAAAATCTGTTAGGGTTTTTGTATATTTCTCTTCATATTGTAGTATCAGATAAAGTTCCAATTGAACATAGAATAAACGGAAGAGATTGAGAAGTGACAGATGAAAATTCATCTGCCTCCCCGGTGACTGATTAAATGTATTTTATTTTTTACAGCAAAGACTCACATTAAAGAATATCTTGGAATCCATATCAAATGTGGTGGAATACATTAGGCAAAGTGCATAGTCACCTTTTAAAATTTCTAATATTAGAAAAATATTGTACATTGAGCAATTAAACCTTTACAATGAAACTTGATTCAATAATATAACCAGCAGGTTATGAGGCCAAAATATAGTAATCACAAATTAATGCAATTTTACTCCCCAATTACTATAGTTCTTTTTCACAATATTGGATGCCCTTTAAATTTTTTTATTGATAGGAAAAAACAATTATACATGACCAGAATGCTGAAAGGTAATCTATAATCTTCAAAAGAATGTAAAGAGCATTGTAAACAAGTTATATCACATAAACTGTTCTAAATGTTCTTGTCTGCACAAGTTAAGGAGTCTACCAGCTGCTGGAATCCCTAAGTAATAGAAAAACAGTCAGACTCATGCACTTAAAAACATTTTTGCTTGGTTGTTCATTTTTGTTTTATTAATTCAGCATTGACAACACAAATTGCTAGTGCTGAAGTTGTTAGATTTGAAATACTAATATTTAAATTGGGGTCACAGCTCTGCCACTTTTATTTTATTTTTCAATGATTTTATTGGGGGCTCTTACAGCTCTTATTACATTCAATACATCATTCATATCAAGCATATTTGTACACATGTTGCCATCTTCATTTCCAAGTATTTTCTACTTGAGCCCTTGATATAAGCTTCTCTTTCCCCCTCCTTTTTAAAATTCTTTACAAATCATTTTACTGGGGTTTTATACAGCGCTCATCATGATTCATGCACACATCGATTGCATGCAGGCCACATTTGCACGCTTGTTGCCATCATCACTCTCAAAGCATCTTCCGTCCATCTTTTGACACCTGATCCCATTGACACCTCATGATCACACAAGCTGATGTGCTTCTTTCATTTGGACTTTGTTGCTTCTCAGCTAGATGACTAATTGTTTATCTTCAAGCATTTAATATCCCAGACATTATATCTTTTGATAGCCGGCACCATCAACTTTCTTCATCACATTGGCTAATGCACTCATTTTGTCTTCAGCGATCATGTCAGGGAAAATGAGCATCACAGAATACCAGATTATTAGAACAAAGTGCTCTTGTGTGGAGGGAGTACTTTAGTAGGGGCCCAATGTCCACCTGCTACCTTAATGTTCAACGAGTACATAAATGCATAGATTTATTTCCCTATCATTAGATAATATATATATATATATATACTTGCCTGTATTTAGACCTCTATAAATGCCTTTTGCCTCCTACTTCTTTCCTCTATTTCCTTTTACTTTCCTCTTTTCCCACTATCATGTTCAACCTGCATTTGGGTTTAGTAATTCCTTGCTATTACATTGCCCTTGATTAAGCCCCACTAGGCATCCTATACCCTTCTCTCCATTGATATCAGTTCACTCATTGTACATTTGTCCCTTGGTTGGTTGATATCCCCTTCATTTCTACCCCCTCCCCTTCTCCCATGTCCCCCCAGAACCATCATTTTTGTCTCTGAGTTGTTTAACTTGCCTATCTTATCTAGATAGACATGCAGAGACAATAATAAGTGCAAAAATCAGGCAAAGTCAAACAAAACAGCAAAAGAAGACAACTAACAAAGCAACAACACCAACAAAACAAAAATAAATATTAACAGCAAAAAGAAAGTCAATGGCAAAAAAGGAAAAGCTTATAACTAGTCCTAGATCTGCTTTTTTTTTTCTTCCCCTTTTCCAGTTGAGTCTGATGGGGCGCCACATTCACTCCCCAAAATCTATTTTTGTTTACCCTCAGGCATTTCATTGCTTTATTCCACTTGCTGCTGTGTTACATGCCCTTCCTGAGTGTCACAGGGTCAGTTCTGGCACAGTCCCCCTCACTGTGTCTCCAATGTTGTCCCCCATAGTACTATGGTTCAGTGAGGGAGGCCGTGTCTCATGGTGGGGCCCGTCCTATGGTCCGCTCTGTAAAATGTCTGCTCTGAGCAGGAATGTCGTCCTCAGGGCTTGGTGGGCCAGGATGTGTTCCTCTCACTCTGCATCCCTCTTCCTTTCTGCTGCATGCTTTAATCAGACGTGCCCCTCTCCCCAAGCTGTAGTTTCAGTTCTGTCCTCTATCCTATGAAGTGCATTCTTCTGTAATGGGGTGGGGAGGTATCCACATAGATGGGATTGGGGCCAGGCCCACAAACATCTCTATTGGTTCCCTGTGTGTACAACATACACGGCAGTATGTTGTATTCACATCTTGGCTAAAACTCTTTCTTACACACTTATGAGTGTCTATTAATTTCTTTCTCGAGTCCATGCAGACTAACACAGCACTCCATTCTGATTCCCTTCATTCACATCACTACGCTTGTTTGTTTGGGTCTTCTGAAGCGTGATACCTGGTCCTGTGGACACCATGGGATTACACAGACCAGTGTGCTTCTTCCATGTAAGCTTCATTGCTTCCCTGCTAGATGGCCACTTGTTTAACTTCAAGCCTTTAAGACTCTATAATAGGTGTCTTCAAACTATGGCCCATGAGCTACATGAGGCCCACGGAGGAGATTTATCCGGCCCACCAGGTGTTCTTGCCGCTGCTGCCTGTCCTGCTTAGAAGTCGACTCATCCCAGGTCGACAGTGAATTTGCTTATAATTTTTTTGTTGTTGTTGCTTTTTTAAAACTATAATCTGGTCCTCCAATGGTCTGAGGGTCAGTGAACTGGCCCCTTATTTAACAAGTGTGAAGACCCCTGCCCTAGATGCTAAATCTCCTAATAGCCAGGCACCATCAGCTTTCTTCAGCACATTTCCTTATTTATCCATTTTGACTTCAGTGATCTTGTCAGAAAGTGAGAGTAGAGGCCAAACATCCTTGATAGTTAACCTATAAGTATATTGCATAGACTTATATCGCTATCATTATATATTAATATATTTACATATATTCATGTCTATAATTATGCCTCTGTTTTCCCTCTATTTCCTTTTACTCTCCTCCACAATCATGGTCAACCTTCATTGGGCTCTCAGTATTTCCTGTGGGCTTCACAGCACTTGATCAAGCCCCAACAAGCATTTTACATCATCTCACCATCAATTTTAGATCTCTTGTTGTTCCCCTGTCCCTGGGTTTGTTGCCCCACCCTTCCATCTCCTCACCTCCACCTTTCCCCTGGCTCCATGGAACCATCACTACTGTTTTATCTTGCCCATCTTGTATAGATAGACGTGAAAAAGAAGAAGAAAAGGTAGGACCTATACATTGTTACAGGTCTCTGCTGATCCTTATGTATATTTTCTGAATGAGTCTAATGAGGTGCCAAGTGCTGCACTCTGAATTTGGGGTCTATTTTCAGGATTCCTTGGGGACTTTGTTGTTTTGTTCTCCTTGCTGCTCTGTTGCACTCCCTTCATGTTTCACCCAGTGTGTGTTGGTGGCAGGGAGAGGGTATGTCAGACCAGGCACAATTTCTGCACTGTGTCTCCAATGCTGTGCCATAGCACTGCTGTGTGTTAGTGAGGGGGCATCATGTCTCCTGGTGAGGCCATCCCTAAGGTTCTCTCTTGTGCCTTGGCTACTCTGAGCAAGAGTGTTGTCTTCAGTGCTTGGTGAGCCAAGATACAGCTCACTCTCCATTGCCCTCCCTCTCTCCCTCCCTTCCTCCATCTTAGTTTGCTCCTGTGTGGTCAGGCAAGACCTGCTACTATCCTCAGACTGTATCTTCAGTGCTGTCCTCTGTATTGCAGTCTTCTGGGGAGGGGCTCAACATAGCTGAGATGGGAGTCAGCCCTGAAGACCTCTCTGTGAGTTCATTGCTTCAGCTGATATGTTGCCCTCTAGTCTTGATCTACCAGGTTCAGGTATGTTTTTTCTCTCCCTTTTCTGTGGTGCTTATTGTAGAGCCAAGGAGAGAGTAGACATTCAAGAAAAGTAAAATCAATTTTGAAACATTTTTGAGTGCTTTCTACCTTCTAAAACACATTTCAGAAATTGTTCTTCAGAATCTTCATAACCAGAGGCCACCATGATTATTTCATTGAAAAATAGGGAAACAACAAGTAATTCCAGGAACAATGACACAGTAGAGTCAGATTTTCATTCTAGAGCAATCTGGTGTCAGAGATCAAGTTTTCAATGTTCAATACCAACTATTTTAAAGATTCTCTTGTCCAATGATAATCAAAACATGGTCCAGGGATCAGTTTTGGATCTGCAAACTGTTTTCACCCTGTTTAAGGCAACTGAGTTTCTCAAAATAGCAACACTTTCCCCATGAAAGAAACACACATACTGTGAATGAAGGCTAATCTTCAAGAAAAAATAATTGTGTATTTTCTTAAATAGTGTAGTGTTCTCTTCTAGTTTGTTATCTGGATGGTGTGCCACTCCAGTTTATTATCTAAAATAAAACAGATGTACTTTATGCTAATTAAATACATACAAATTTCAGGATATGGGCAAAGCTTGTTTTCCCTATCATTCCTTTTGACTTACAAATCAGTCCACCAAAAAAGACATTTTATTTTTCTTCTCTCCTTTTCGCTCATTTCTCCATCTCATTCAGTAGTCTTCCCCATCATCTTACCTTTGGCCAAGGTTTCAGCTTCTTGGATAAGGGATTTTTAGGAATTCAGATCCATAAGAGTGGGGTGTCGGCAGGATAGAGAGAAAGAAAATATCACAGATTATTTCTTTTCCCTAGTAATGACCACTTTTTATAGAAGAGTTTCAGACATTAGTTTGTTAGCAAGGCTTCTGACTTTTTCCTCGTCCTACAAAAGAGTTGTTTCCATTTAAAGGTAAAATAAAGGAGGAGGAGAGGAAAAAATAACCACCCCTATACTTTCAACTCAGTGTGGATGTTTCAATTCAGCATGCTATAAAAGCCAAATAAGATCTCTTCCTTGAACAATATTTGGAGGTCATGGATCAGGGTCAAACACCTATCTGCCAGATACTAATTCAAGACTGATCAAAAGCACATTGTGGGTACCAGGTTAAAGGAGAAAATAAAGGAACTATAGAAAGTGTTATCTTCTAGACTATTTGGGATTGGAGTTCTTAGTTGGGATCAATATGCACCCAATAGATCAATGAATATACTGTGAAAACTCTACATATGTGGATGTTTCTGAGGACAGTGTCTATGGCTTCAAAATAAGTTAATAAGTTATATGTTTTAGCTTGTTGCTCACAGTAGGGAGAACAAATAAATGATTCTGTATCCCTTGCTTCCCTTTCTAGGGGTATGTCACAGAGCCTTGATGGTATAGTGAGCTACACACTAGACTGCTAATCATAAAGTCAATAGTATGGAACCTGGATTCACTCTGCTGGAGAAAGATGAGAGTTTCTACTCACATAAAGATTTATAATCTTGTAAGCACACAGGTGCACATCTGTCCTAGCCTATATGATCACTGTGAGTCAAAGTCAACTGGATGACAGTGAGTTATTAAGTGAAGACTTATAATCACCATAGTAATGGCATAATCTGTGGTCAATTTGAGAGGATTAAGAGTGAAGGGGTTAAGTCTATCTTGTTAATCAGGTCAGAACTTGATGACCTCTTTTGGAGGCACAAAGGAGATAAATAGCTCACTGGAGGCAGGACACCTGCTCCCTGGAAGACAATTCTTACAACAAGCCACGTGAAGCTACCCTGACGTAGCCAGACAGCTGGGAGCTGGAAGAGCTATATGGAGACCCCTGCCAGTGCTGAGATGCTTATAATACCACTGTATCCACAACACTGCCCACTCACGGGCCTGTGGTCTTTCAGTATGCAGTGTCATTGCATGTGTTCCATGGGTCTGAAGAGGACTTTAAAGATTGGTATCAGATATATGGGCTACTATCCGACTTATGGGCTCTATCTGGGATGTTTTCTGAATATTCAATTGCTTCTGTATATAAAGTTTTTTCTTATACACATATAAATGTCTATGAATTTGTTTCTCTCATCTACCCAAATTAACACAAGCACTCCCTGTCTATTAGTGGGTCAGACTGTGGTAGCTTTGCTTGTTTTTATGATGCAGGAAGCAATGCCATTGTTACCTCAAATATCAGCAGGGCCATACATGGTGAATACCTCTCAGTAGAGTTTTCGAACTAAGATGGATTAGGATGAAAGACCTGGTGATCTACTTCTTCAAATTAACCAGTGAGAATCTACAGATCACAGCAAAATAAGATTATCTGTTAAAGTGTTGGAAAATGCACTCTCGAGACTGTACAGCACTCAAAATAGATAGTGCCTGCAATGATGGATTCAGACATACAGATGATCATGAAGATAGTGCAGGACTAAAGAATATTTTTGTTATATGTGGAGCTACCCTGGATCACAGACTTGACAGCAAGTAAAAACAACAAATATATAAGATATTTATCCCATTTTTATAAAAATAATGCAAATGAAGAAGCAACATGGAATTCTGTTTCATGGTCCCATGAAATTCTTCCCTTTTCTCAACTTTTTCCTAAGCATGAGGCAAGGGAACTTTTAGCAATTCCTCTTGTCTAGTGAAAAAGAAACATGTGTCTTACTTTATGTTGGTGAATAGATTGTGTTTGCATAGCAATGTGCAGATTTTCATTTTCTTTGGAGATGGCTAAGCAAAGAGGTCAGAAGAATTAGAAATCCCTTATTTCCCTGTATTGATGGGTATAATGCCACTTACCTGTCCTTGGTGTTCAAACTTTATTTTGTTTTCCCTTGGAAATGAAATTAGATGTGCAAGTATATTCATACAAAACCACAACTGTCTTTTTCAAGCAATTAAGGAATTTGCCTATTCCACTCCAAATCCTACTTTTCCAGAGTGATGGAAAACAGTAAATAACAATCTTAAGCAAATTAAAATTCATTAGTTTTGTAGTTTTATACTTTCATAATTGTAATAGTCTTTTTAAAAATATCATCTCAATATAGGCATTTGCAAATAAACACCTGGATTTACACAGCAGTTAATTTACAAATTAAGCACCAGGTAAACGTATCAGCTCTCTTTGCCTTGAGTCACAGATATCCAAAACTTGACTGGGTTACCCCAAATATCTTCCATCACTGATATTTTTTAGTAGGGTGCCATATCTATCGATTTATTAGCACATAAACCAAAATGCTGAAAAGATCCATGAGAACAAAGCACCCAGCTAACACATTTAATAACTATTATAATCACTATTTTATTTGTGCTGCTAATTTTCAGACATCTTCCATAAACAAATAGTATACATTGCATTTAAATAATACCTCATAATTCACAGAGCCCCTTTCCATGTGTTATGCAATTTAAATTTCATTATCAGCCTGGGGGATGACAGAGATAGGAGATCATCTACACATAGTTCAGGAGAGAAAAAGGGAAAGATTTCCACTGGGTTGTACAGTGAGTGAGGAGGCAAACTAGACTTTTTCCAGTGTACTCTTCCCAGACCTCGATATAACCCTCCTATAATGTATCCTGATGCCCTCACCACCACCATTTCAGATAAAAAAGAGAGGTGACTATCATGCCTAGGATAAATATTATATTCATTATAATTAGATTATAATTAAAATGTTGCCTTAGTTTGGATAATAATTTCTTCAGGGAAGCATTTTCTGAAATCCAAAGAAAATATACTGTAGGCTGATTTGAATTCTATAGATTCCCTGTGAAATAAAAGCTGTTTTTAAACATGGGGAATGTAAAGTCAGAATCCACAGATGAGTCCAGAGAGAAAAAAAAGAAAGTCAGAGGCATATGGAAACAATTAGTTCAATGTACTAATGGACCCCATCAAACACAAGAACTAGCTAGTGTCTGGATACCAATACAACTGCTCTGAAATATATCACATTAGAGGTTTGGACAGTGTAGGAAATAATGTGGAACAAAATTCAAAATAATAAAAGAGACGAAGTCTGCTGGCCAGATAGAGACCAGTGGGACCCCTAAGACTAAGGTCCTAAGTTGCCCTTCAAATTTGGAACTGACCTCATCTTTTTAGCACAATAATCAACAATTTAAGACGGAAGGACAGCATTTACCTAACAACAAAATCCAGAGGGTTCAGGAGAAGGAGGAATCGAAGCAGGAAACAGAGAGAAAATAGAATAAATGATGGTCCATTAGTACATTGAGAGGATTGCAATGTGTGAGTTGACAAAAAAAGTGCATAAATTGTTGAATGTCCAAAAAAAAATCTACTTTATAAGCCTTCGCCTAATTCACATTAAGAATCTAATTAAAAAGTCCATTGACCAGGTTGCCCTAGTAGCTGTCAAAATTATTCACACAGTTCTTTTAAAAGTCTTATTGCCCAGATGAGGAAAGATGAACTAACTTCAAGGCTACATAACTTGGTAGTAGCATTAGAATAAATATGAAGTCTGTGTGGCTTCAAAGTTTTCTCTGGTCCTTAATGTTGCTATGAACTTTGTTGATTGCAGTGAACTGTAAAAAGTCTCTTCTATTTTTCAAACTCTGAAAAATAGTTTATATGCATGCTGAAATTTCACTAAAGAACCAAACTACCCTGGTTAATTTAAATCCCCTGTAACAAATCATCTTATGATAATGTAGAGTTTCAGAAAGCAAGATATGAAGCATCCTAAAGACTGTGTGGCTCACGGGTGATAGAAATGGTTGATGTTGCTAAAGTTACTTTTTTTAAAAAGATTTTTCTGATTATTTATCTACATCTGTTTTAAATGAGTTTGCACCAAATCAGCAATTTTAGAAGACTGCTTATACCTTGCCTGTGTTTTGCTTGCTTCTGGCAGTGGAAACAGCATCTTATGTCAAAGAAGATGAAGTGGATAGTTGGCATTACAGTCCACTTTTTAGTTCCTCAAGAAGGCACCAAATATGATCTTTAATATGGAATAAAGCTCAATACTTGATCTATATTTTCCACTAGTTTTTAGAAAATTTCATCTTCCTTTTTTCAAACTTTTAATTCTGACTTTCCTTTCTTTATGAGATTCCCATGCACACAGCTAGACATTTTATATTGTTCCATTGAAGCTCTGCTCACTTAAGAAGTAATCTTTAATCTCTGTTCTTCAGATAACTGTCTTTGTTAATTTGACTCCTTTTTCTCCTGTCATTTTCAAACTGTTGTTAGTCCATTTTGTACTTTTAATTTCCAGGGAAAAAAAGTGTCTCCTTAAGAGTTTCCATGAAATTCTATTTTATGTGTTTTTCTCTGCTGAGTTTTATAGAGTATGGTCATTCATTATTCTCCCTTTTTATGATTTTGAACATTATTCGAATTTTTTTAATTATTTAAAATTATTTTTTAATTATTTAAAAAGTAATTTTTAAAAATTACTTCCCACTCCCCACTTATAAAACCATCTTGTCCATTTAAATACCTGACTTATCTCAAAGTTGATCTTCTTTAATTATCTTTTCTCTCAGATATGGAATATGTTTTTTATGCTTCTTAATTTGTCTATAAATAAAGTAATATTTGATATATTATATATGTATAGTCATACTGACTTGCATCTTAAATGTTATGAATGATAGGTGGTAAAGCTATGTCCTGATATGCTTCACCAAACTCATGTATTGACTCATATATTTATGTATCAGTCAGTTAATTTGACTGAACTCATATTACAAATTCTGTCGTCTGTAAGTTGGGCCACAGCTGAAATCTCTGTTTAGCTCTTTTAGTTTTAGAAATGGTGCTTGTAGGCTTGGAGTCTTCTTCACGCATATTGCTTCTGGGGTGAGCCAAAGCTTTGACTAGTTTTTTTTGGGGGGGTGGGGAGGCATCACTGCCCTCTGGTAGTTGTGGGAGCTACCCAGCCTTGCTCCTGGAGAGCCGCTGCTGGATTTGAACCACAAACCCATGGTTCGCAGTCCCACACTCAGCCACTACGCCACTGGGGCTCAGCCTAGATTTTATTTTTAATTAGAATTTGTGTCTCCTGTGACTCCTTTCCAAGATTTCTCCCCTCGTTTTCAAGTTTTTGTGGTAGTGTCAAACTCTGCTCTGTGATTTCTCAATCATAAGATGGCATGTTTCTTTTCACCATGTAGCTTTTCTGCAGGTCATTTACTGGGACCTGCCCGTGGATGAAAATCTGTAGAAACTCACCATGTGTCATTTTATTTCTGTCCCCTTTGGTTTCTACTTTTAGTCAGTCTCTAGAGACCTCAGGTAATTGTTATTTTATAATCTGTCTAAAATTTACAATAGATTTCTGAGAGACAAGTAGTCTGAATAAGATCATCTTTCATCGTTATAGGAATCCTCACATTTATAGCACCTAAAATACAAAATCAAAATAATCATTTTCTGACTCACAGAGCCCCATTGGACAGGGTTGAATTTCCTTGTAGGATTTTTGAGACTGTAAATCTTTAGGAAGTGGGTGAGTTCATATTTCTATCATAGAGTAACTGGTGGGTTCAAATCCCCACCCTCTTGGCTTGCAGCTCAACATTCAATATCAGGATTCCTTTTTCCAGGATTCCTTTTTTCTCTATTTTTTCTCGCCCTACAAAACAGAATAAAGTCTTTTTTATCTCATGTATTTCCTAAAACAAAGAGAGCTGATGGATTGGTTAGATCAGAAAGCTTATCTGCAGACTTCTACCAGTCACTGGATAGATATTTCAGTAGAAATGTTTAAATGAAGCAGATCCACGTTGGTGGTGTAGTGCACTACACCCTGAGCTGCTAGCCACAACAGCAGCAGTTTGAACCAAAAGTGCTCCACAGGAAATAGATGAAGCTGTCTACTCTGGAAAAGATTTGACATTTCAGAAAGCTAAAATTCTACTCTGTCCTATGAGGTCGCTAGGAATCAGAATGGACTTGATAGCAGCGGAGTTTTGTTTTGTTTTTTATTTCGATGACACACTGGGGAAAACCTAATAAAGTTTCCCCACTTGCACTTCTCAACCTGAACCAGAGAAACGTTCGCGAATAAAACTATTTGCTCCTATGCACATTGTAGAAACCAGAAAGCCATTTTTAATCCAGAGTGTTAGTCTCCATAAGACAAATAGAGGAATATAGGTGAAAGGTCTAGCAGAGAGAGAGAAAAAAGTTTTGAGTTAGTTACAGAGCAGTTCTTAAATAACCAACTCTTGCTTGTGCTTCAGAAAGTTTCACCTGGTGTGCGGGGAGATTTAAATACAAGGTACTTTTGCAAGAGAAAGAACCATATAAAGCATTTTGAAGTTTTTATTATTCATAATACCTAAAAGTCAGGCTTAACATACATTAAAATTCCAGAACAAGATGGTCAGGAACGAGAAATATTTACAGCAGTCTTCAGAAGCAGACTGCCAGAAAGAGAGATTATGACTAGATTGTCTCCAGTTTCCAAGTTGCAATAAGCAATAATGTCACATTGAACAATAGCTACTTAAGGATATTTTAAAAGTTGCTTTGGACTGATTAAAGGTCATCAAGAATTAGAATTAGTGTGCTTAATTTTACTAGAAATTAAATTAAATAGCTCAGTTCTTTAGAAGCTTCTATTTATCAATGCAAATCCCTGTTGAAAGAAATGTGTACTTCTAGGATCCCTGGCGGTACAGTGAGTTAGTGCTGGGTTACTAACCAAAAAATCCAGGTTCAAATCTACCAGTGGCTGTGCAGGAAAAAAGCAAGTCATCATTTGCTTCTGTAAAGACTGATAGCCTTGAAACTCCTTCTGTGTACTTCCATGGAGTTGGAATCAGCTTAATGGTTTATAGAAAAGCCAACATGAATCATTACTCTTGTTGTCAGGCAATGTACCGCCAGTTTTGACTCATCGTGATGCCATGTGCACTGCTGGGACAACACCATGCTGTGACAGATGTCAGTGACCAAAAATCTACATGGATTGTACATCTCAGTGAAGCCTATGCTTTATGCCCATGGTCATTTGATATCCAAAGGCTAGTTAAGCCTCATGCGTGAGGGACCATGAAGTTCTTGGAAAGAATGAAACTGAAAATCCACCCAGTGTTTTACCAGAGTAGGATAAATTTAATCTGGACTCAGGCCAGCTTAATTTGAATCAGCAGGCAGTTTTCTTTCAGTCAAAATAATTGAGATCTTCTGATCTCAGTCATGGAGGGGAAAAATCAATTTTGTACATATGCCTTTCTCTCTCTTTTCATTTCCCCCAAATTAAATAGTTAGATGGTGCTGAATTGTTCCCAACTTTTGGTGACCCTCTAAATATCATAATAGAACTGATGTCATAGGGCTTTCAAAGCTGTGAGCTTTAGAAACAAATTGATACGTCTGTGTCTCAAGGTGCGTTTGAACAGCCTCAGACTATTAGGTATTTTGCCATCTAGGGACACATTAAAATGAAATCAATGTCATCTATGTAATCAGTAAGTCCTAGAACAGTGCAAAAGGTTAATATGTTCGTGTCTAACTGAAAGGTTGGTGTTTGGAGTAAAGGCAGGGTGTCATGGGGAGTCGAGTAGGGGGACAGTGCCTGGTAATGTACTTCCAAATATCAAATATCAACTAAAAATTCTATGGAGGACAGCTCTGCTCTCACACCTGAGTCAGAGTCTAACTGATGGGGACCAGTTTCACATAACAAACATTAATTTAGTATCTTTTTATGACCACCACTCTGCTACCTGCTTTCTCACAACTTAAAAAACAAAAACCTTGAAATGGAAATTTTTAATGGGATCATTAAAAGGGAAAGTTCTGGGCTCCGGAGGACACCCATAACTAATTTTAATAGATTGTCAAAAAAACCTTAAGAATTACACATTGATTTCTGTCCTTGGATGACAAAGGTTAGTGTACTTCCTCCTTTTAACAGTATATTAGAATACTGTTTTCCACATGATTTCATCAGAACATAGTCTAAAACTTAAACTAACTTATTATCAAATCAGGTTTTATAAAAATTAAATTTTATTTTAATTTCTCTTCACACAAATGGTTGAATAAATTTAAGTATGTTTAGACAAGTGTACTTCTTCTGAGAATTATTTATTCATATTCTTTGTCCATGTTTTATTAGTTTTATTTCATGTAATTAGTATAATTCTACAATTTTGTGTATGATTTAATTAATTTCTTTCTTAATTGTGGTAAGGATCCTTGAGGGTGCAGAGGATTAGGCATTGGGTTACTAACTTCCAGTCTGGGATTACTCTGTTCCATAGAATCATTATGAGTTGGAATCAACTTAATGGTGCACAGAATCGTACATGACATGAATCATGACAGAAGAGAGATAAAGCTTTCTGACCTGTAATGATCTACAGTCTCAAAAACATTATGGAGCAATTTTATTTTATCTGGCAGGATTGTTGTAAATCAAAATCTCCTCAATGGAGGGGGGTGGGTAATATATGCTGCAAGATTGTTCTTTTGGAATTTGTCATTTAACTTATTTTTTAGTTTAATGAGTCAGTTTATTCAAAGCATTTGGAATATTATAGAGAATTTAACAAACACTCTATGAAAGTTTACCAATACCTCATCCTGTGAAGATGAAATGAGAAACTGCATATAAAGAGTTGATCAAAACGCTTGGCATACTAAACCCATCATAAACAGGTTATGGTGGTAGTGGAGTTAGTTATCTTACAGCCAGTCCCTTGTACCCACAGTGATCCATAGATTTTTATTGACAGGTCTTTGGAAATAGATCACCAGGCTTTTCTCCCTAATCTCTCTTGGGCTGGAAGCCCATTATTTTCTATTTGAAATTATTTACCTGCAAGAAGACTATTCCTTTCCATTTATCTCTTGATCTATCTTCATACCTCCACTACACATTCAATTGTCAGAGAAAATAGCTATGCATACAATAATTGAAATGGTATTGAATGTTTTTTTAATTGATTTTGGAACAATGGCTATTTTTATAATACTGAGTCTTCTTTTTCATTTTATAAATTTATTTGGGGGGGTCTTCCTTTTAAAAATATTATAATGCTATTTGTTTTCTTATATCCTTACATTTTGTATTGTTTTTTATTTTGTATTGAACAATTTATTGACCTATATAAGTCACATATCAGACACTTCAATAGTTCAAACATATTCAGAAGAGTTGTACAATGACAACCACTAATAATTTTCAAACATTTTCTTCTTCTTATATTCCTTGTTAGTAACTCCCTATTTTCCTCCAGCAGTAACTACAAAAAGTCATTGCTCCATTACTTTCTATAGATTGACCAGTCCAAGATTTCATATATGGTAAAACTTACAAAAAGCAAAACCAAAAAACTTAACCACAACATGGGAGAAAAAAGAGCAAGTAAAACAGTGAGCGAGAATGATTAAAAACTAGAAAAAAGTTCAAATGGGTTTAGAGATCAACAGTGATGCCACAAAAAATAGAGGCCAAATGACAAGGTGTCCAATGCTAACCTCACAGCATCTGCAGTAACCCACTTTCCAGTTCCCTCTGCCTAAATAGCAAAGCTATTCACATCCCATGGTCTAAGGACAGATGGAATTCATCAGAGGCTTGATCCAGATGCGTTTCACCCTTTGCTTTTTAAAAGCCTGAAACAATTTTTAGAATGGGTCAAAGGAAAGATCAAGTGATAAGGTATTATGTTTTCACCTAACTACATCTGGCATGGATCCATGGTGATTTACTGGGGAAGCATTGGGCTTCTAAAGGCCAGGTTAGCACTTTGAAACTACCAGCCACGCTTTGTAAGAAAGAGAGGTTTTGCTCCTCTTTAAAGAGTTTCTGTCTCAGAAATCCATAGGGGCAGTTCTACTCTGGCCCTAGGGCAGCTGGGAGTTCCAGTCGACTAGATGGCAGTAAGGACTTTTTCACATCTGCCGTAGAATCCTTTACACTGTTCTCTGTTTGCAAATCTATTCACATCCTTTATCTATGGTCTGAGGGTTTGAAAATCAGATGTTCTGAATTTAAGCTCTGATAATATTCCTTCCTCTAGATTTGGATTTTATTATTTGTAATCCTTGGTGCACTGGCCAGTGTGCTTCTTCCATACATGGTATTGATGCTTCACTTCAATGACAGTTTACATGAAGGTATTCCTTTAGCACCCCATTTTGCACCACATTTTGCAATAACACCCATATCTTCAGTGATCTATTCATGAGGGAGAGCTTCCAGGAGGACCAGTATGTAAGAACTAGTTGTTCTCAGAGTGGGGCTAGTATTATGTGTAAATTCAAATCTCTATGGCTTATCTATGTCTCTGGTTCACTTTAGATAGATCATCATCATTTTATTTTAGAGACGTTGATACATTTTTCGATAAAGATTTCTTGTGACTTTTATTTTCCCGAGTCCTGTCATTTTTATCCTTGTTATAGATTTTTTTCTTTACATATTCAACTTACTATTAGTCATAGTAAAATAGTGGTTTATATATATTGTTTTTGTAACTGATCATTTTGCTGAATTCTTTCATAATTTCATATCATTTTCAATTGATTTTCTAATGTTTTAGATGTGCAAAATATATTAAGTTACCATCTGCAGAAGTGATGATTCTCTTTCTTCTTTTCTAATATAAAATTCTATTTCCTATTTTCCTCTTATTGCACTATTGAGAAACTCCAAAATAATGTTGAATAGCTGCAATATTGGTAAGAATGCTCCTCATTTTAGTCTAGATTTCAAGAAACAGAATTGCGATAGATATGAAAATTTTGAAAACTCTTGGTTCATATTACCAAATTTCCAGCTGAAAATGTTTGTAATAAATCTTACTTTGGCCAGCATTCATGAGCATATCTATATAGCTAATCATTCAGCCACTGTGTACAGCTAATATTTTAGTTGTAATAAGTTAATTTAGCAAATTCAAAAATCTGGAGATGATGTAGAAAAAAGTATAATACATCTTTGGACAAATTAACATGACTTTCTAATGATAATGATCAAGAGTCTATACTGATTTTTCAAAATACATGTAGAGAAATAATTTTTTGATTGTGATAACTAGGAACATTGTGAAAATGGATGGAAATTATTCCATTTTAACACACAATGTACTTCAGCAACCACTACTCTTGCTCAGTTATTGGGATACAGAAACACTGTTTTAGTTTGGACAACAAAATCTTTATGTCCTGACTGTTTCCACCTGAGGCAAGCAACTCTTCCACGTGCTTCCTGGACTGCACTGACAGACCTGAGCATGGCCTGAAACGCCAGCCTTGAAACCTGCCCCAGGTGAAAAAAGCCAGGCTGCAGGGAGTCTCCCCACCCCTGGCTCTCAAAAGGAAGAAAAGGAACAGCAGGAAGCAAATGAGCATAGTGATGTAGTAAAAAGTGAAATAGACAGACTTAATGAGCAAGACAGTGAGGAGATTTTGAAAGTAGAACAGAAAAATAACAAACTCTGCCAATCATTCTTTCAGAAGAGGTCAGAATTGATCACCCAAATCCCAAATTTATTTGTCAACCATCTGCAAGTGTCAGCATTGCCTGGGGAAGAGGATGAAGAGGCGCTGTATTATTTGGCCAGAGTTGAAGTGAGAGAATTTGAAGATATTAAATCAGATTACAGAATATATTTTTATTTTGATGAAAGCCCTTACATCGAAAATAAAGTGCTCTCCAAAGACTTTCATCTGAATGAGAGTGGTGATCCATCTTCAAAATCAACTGAAATCAAATGGAAATCTGGAAAGGACTTGACAGAATGTCCCAGTCAAGCACAGAACAAACTCAGCATTCAGAGGCAGCATGAAGAATCTGAGAGTTTCTTTACCTGGTTTACTAACCATTCTGATGCAGGTGCAGATGAGTTATGAGAGCTCATCAAAGATGATATTTGGACAAATCCATTACAGTACTATTTGGTTTCTGATATGGATGATGAAGAAGGTGAAGGACAAGGTGATGATGAAGAAGATTTAGAAGATATTGATGAACAAAGGTTTGACAAAGAAGCTGAAGAAGAAGATGATGATTAGGAAGAAGGAGAGAAGGATGAAGGAGCTGAGTAACAGAACACTGATGGATTCCTTTTTAAATTTTCTTCTGTCCCTGGGAGCAAGTTTTTGTTTTTGTTTCTTCCTCTTGTGCTCTGTCTCCCTGTTCTTGAGATCTCTTTTCTCTACACCATGGTTCTCATCTTATTAGAGGTGAGGGGATTTATGCCTTGGGCAGAATACAGTAGAAAAGAATCTCTACCCCCTTTTGTTCAAATTAATTTTTATCCCTTCCTGTCTCAACAAAAACTATGGAATCAACACACCGTCGTGCTCTGTGGGAAAACAGAAAACCCCCTGCTACCTTCGCTCTGCTCGCAGCTGGAGGGTGCTAGGTCCCTGTGTTGTAGTGCATAGAATTCTAGCTTCTTTCCTCCTTTCTCTGTATATTGGGCTCAGATATTACACTGTGTCTCTATGTGAATATGCACAGTTAGCATTTATCAACATGTATCTGTCTACTTTCTCTTGCTTAAAAAAAAGGAAAAAAATTAAAGGAAGATTAGAGAAGATCAACAAAGGGTGGGTTTGAGATGTTTGGGTGGGTTGAGTGGGCATTTTGACAACATGACTTTCTCCTTTGGCATGGTTAATTGTGATGCTTAATGGACATCCTTGCAGTTTAAGACAACACTTTTTTTAAAATAAATCATTTTATTGGGGGCTCATACAACTCTCATCACGGTCAATACTACATCAATTGTATGCAGACCACATTTGCACATTTGTCGCCATCATCATTCTTGAAACATCCTCCTTCTACTTAGGCCCCCAGTAATGGCTCCCCATATTTCGCCTCTCTCACCGTTCCCCCTCCCCAATAAACCCTCAATAATTTATAAATTGTCATTATTTTGTCATATCATACACTGTCTGATGTATCCCTTCACCCACTTCTCTGTTGTCTGTACCCCAGGGAGGAGGTTCTATGTAGGTACCTGCCATTGGTTCCTCCTTTCTACCCCACCTTCCCCCCACTCTCCTGGTATCAACATTCTCACCACTGGTCCTGTAGGGATCATCTGTCCTGAATCCCCTATGTTTCTGGCCCTAGTTTACATCTATCTGGATTTGCAAGGTAGAATTGGGATCACGATAGTGGGTGGGAGGACGCATTCAAAAACTAGAAGGAAGTTGCATATTTCATTGCTGCTACACTGTACCTTGACTGACCCTTCTCCCTCCTGCAACTCCTCTGTAAGGGGATGGTGCTTTTCCTATTGATGGGCTTTGGGTCCCCGATCTGTACTCTCCCTCATTTATAAAGATATATTTGTAGTTCTTTGATGTCTGATACCTGATCCCTTTGACACTTCAGTGTCACACAGGCTGCTGTGCATCTTCCATGCGGGCTTTTTCGCTCTTCAGCTAGAAGGCTGCTTGTTTACTTTCAAGCCTATAAGACCCCAGATATTATATCTTTTGAAAGCTAGGCACCACCAGCTTGCTTCACCACATTTGCTTATGCACACGGTGTCATCAAGGATCATATCAGGAAAATAAGCATGCATTTTATGATTTTTAGTTCTTGAAGCCTGATAATTGATCCCTTTGACACCTTGTGGTCATACAAGCTGATGTGCCTCTTCCATGAGAGTTTTTTGTTATTGTTATCATTTTGGTCTCTTTTGTTGCTTCAGCTTGTGACATCATGTTTATTTTTTGAACACAGCATTATCTCTGCAATTCTTTCTAGATAAGATAGGCTGGATGAACAGTCTGGAAGAGAAAACAATAGGACTGATGGTTCCAGGGGGACATGGGAGATTGGGGGGTAGGGTAAAGGAGGTGGTGTTGACTATCCCAGGGATAAGGGAAGAACATGAAATCCAAAATCAGTAGCAAGGTGGATTTGAGAGGCCTGATAGGGATTGATCAAAAGTAATATAACACAGAGAAATTACTGCAACCCAAATGAAGGCTGAGCATGATAGTGAGACAAGATGAAAGTAAAAGGAAATAGAGGAAAAAACTGGGTGGGTATAAAGGGCATTTATAGAGGTCTATACATGTCTATACAGGCATGTACAGGTGAACATATTTATAGCTGATTATTGGGAAATAGATCTACATATATATACTTCTTGGGTTAGTATTAAGATGGCAGATGGGCATTGGACCTCCACTCAAATACTTCCTCAATGCAAGAACACTTTGTTCTATTAAATTGACATTCCATGATGCTCACCTTTCCGACATGATCACTTAAGACAAAGGTGGTGCATAAACAAATGTGGTGAAGAAAGCTGATGGTGCCCGGCTATCAAAAGATGTAGCCTCTGGGGTCTTAAAGGCTTGAAAAGACAAGACTTTTAAAATAAAATTCTCTCCAAATGATAGCTTGAACTCTGCCACTCGATGGGAGAATCAGCACAATCTCTAGGATCTTCTTTGAAATTGACATTCTCTGTTGTAATTTTGTTTCTGTTTATTTTAAAATTATCTTTTTGTTTCACTGGAAAGGAAAGATGCTCAGTTTTAAATGTCATAAGTGTACCAGTTGCTTTGCAACAATAGAACTGAATGTGTATACACATAAAGACATCTTTATGTTTTCATCATTTAGGGTCAGAAATTTGTGGATTGACATATCTACTGAACTCTAACCTTTTCTTCTTTTCAAACAACTTGCTGAGCTAAAATATGCTACAGACCAATAAGGATCAGCAGTGGTGTGCCTGAGGAAGTCTGTGAACTAGGTGCTGGATCACAGTTCCTCATTTTATGTCATATTTCAACACAGGCCTGCTGATGTACAAATGGAGAGTTGCTTCTATTTCAACCCGGGTTCAGACGAAGAATTTTTTAAAGAGAACCAACTTCCAGCATTGCTTCTTCTGTAGACTTCCCATTTTACTCACAAGACTCACTCAAACTCACTGTCGTGAGGCAACTCTGCTTTGTGGTGACCCTAGAAAAGAGAGTAGAAATGCCCCTGTGAAATGCTGAGACTGTAATTCTTTACAGGAGTAGAAAGTCCCAGACTTCTCCAGTGGAGTGGCTCGTGATTTTTGATTGGTTAGCAACCCAAAGCATAACCACTACTCCACCAGGACTCCTCTTACACACAAAAGGTCCCAATTATTTAGGAATTAAGAACTGGGTGACTATAGGTTTTTGTTTTTCACTTTAAGGGGACTGAATCAGAGCCCCCAAAGCGAGAGTTTTTTTAAAAGCAATGATTCATGAATAGACAATAGATTTACCCTTGAGTATTTCATTACTCACTTTTACTCCAGGAAAACTCCACACATACCTGCTTGATGGCTGAAATAGCTTATTAGTTAAAGAAGTGATCAGAAGGGGTGGGAAGTGTAGTCCAGTATTTCTTAGTACTTTTGAGATTTTGATTCTGAGACATCATCTTATAATTATCTTTTCTGCATTTCATTTTTTATTCTATCTATCATAGATCATTTTAGTGGGTGTTACAATACATAAATCTTACAACTCATGTTACAATATACATCAATTTATCTGCCATATTAGCACTTATATTCCATTGTTCTTTTCTAGACATTTACTTTCCAACCCGTGTTACAATACATAAATGAATTTATCTGCCATATTAGCACATCTATTCCATTGTTCTTTTCTCTGATTCACACACTTCCAGGAGAGGGGATCAGGCTGGCTCTGGTGGGGCCACACCTGTAGTCCAGTCTTTTCTGCATTCCTCCAATGATTCACACACTTCCAGGAGAGGGGATCAGGCTGGCTCTGGTGGGGCCACACCTGTAGTCCAGTCTTTTCTGCATTCCTCCAATGTTACCTTGCCTTCTTGGTTCAGTGCACCTTAGTGGCATCTGTATGCATGCGCCTATTCTGTAGAGACACAATCTATAGTATCCCCCTGGGAGGGTTAGTGCCCTCTTCCCCATGTTATCATCTCAGTGTCTCTCACCCTCATTCTCCCTCTTCTTTCCCCTTTTATGTTGGAGTCACATGTACTTCCCTGGGTTTGGTCTGTCCTCCACCCAACTGCCTGTGCCTCCACCCATATATTGTGGAGTGAAGTGTCTTTTCTTGTAATCCTACTGTGCTGATTATACTTCCCTCAGGGGTATCTTATTATACTTGACCTTTTGGGATTGGCTGACCAGGCTTAGCATAATTTTCCCCAGCTGTTCCTATGAAACAATGGGTTTCATGTTATCGTCGGTGCTTTTTAGTGATGTGTAGTACTCCCTTGTATGAGTCACAGTTTATTAATCCACTCACCCAACAATGGAAATTTAGGTTCCTTATAACTCTTTGCAATGGTAGATTGTGCTACAGTAAACATTGGAGCGCAAATGGCTGGTTGTGTTTTATTCGTTACCTCCTCTGGGTATATGCCCAGTAGAGGGATGGCTGGATCATGGGTAGATAGATTTCTATTTTCTTTAACTATCACCAGATCGCTTTGCAAAGAGACTGTGCATAACTGCATGACCACAAGCAGTGAAGGAAAGTTCCTATTTTACCACAGCCCCTCCAACATTTGCTGATTTCTGATTTGAGCTAACCACAAAGATGTTAGATGGTATCTCATGGATGTTTTAATTGGCTCTTCTCTGATGGCCAATGAATGGGAACATTTTCTTATGTGTTTGTTGGCCCTACGTGTCTCCTCCCTAAAGAAATTTATTTTCAACTCTTTTGCCCACTTCCTGGGGGGGGGTTATCTATATTCTTATTTTGTAGGCCAGGAGGGTGTTATAGACTTTAGTAATACGCCCTTTGTCTGTTGTGTCCATGCTAAAAACCCTCTCCCAGCCTGTCAGTTGCTTTGTTTCCTTCTTGGTGAAGTTTTTTGAGATGCACAGGTGCTTTATTCTAATTGAATCTCATTTGTCAATTTCTGGTTCACCTGTGTGTACCCTTCCTCATTGTGGTGAGCCTATGTATTTATTCCCTGAGCCAATGATCCCAAGCGAATGCCTATTTCTTCCTTGATGGTTTGAGGTTTAGTTTTATATTTGTGTCCACCTGGAATTTGTTCTTCTGCATGGGATAAAGATAAACATCTTGCTTCATTTTTCTATAAGTGCATATACATTGTTTCTAGCACCACCTGTTAGAAAGGGTATCCACTTCCTATTTGATGTTTTTGAGGCACTTATTGAAGATCAGTTGTCTCTATGCTGATGGTTTTACTTCTGGGGGTTTCTGATCTTTTCCTCTGGTCTGAATATCTGTCATCATGCCAGTACCACACTGTTTTGACTGTGGATGTGTACTGGGTGTGAAAATCCAGTAAAGCAAGTCCTCTGACTTTGTCTTTCTTCTTGAGGCATTCTCTGTGAATTCTGGGCTTCTTCCCTCTCCATATAAAATTGATGGTCAGTTTTCCCAATTCTTTGAAGAAGGTTGGTATTTCAACCAGAATAGTGTTAAACTTGTAAAATGTTTTGGCTAAGTTTGACATCTTTACTATGTTGAGCCTTTCAATTCATGAGCATAAGATGTTCTTTCATTTGTGGCGGTGGAGGGGGGGGGGCACTTTTCATTTCCTGAAGTAGGATTTTATAGTTTTCTTTGTATCAGTCTTTAGAGGTTTTTTATTAAAAATATGCCTAGGTATTTCAAATTGTTCTTGGCTATTGTGAAAGGTACTACCTTCTTGATCTCCTCTTCCATGGTCCTGTCTGATGTATATAGCAAACCTATTGACTTCCATCTGTTGAGCTTGTATGCTGCCACACTTCCATATTCCTCTCTCACTGAAAGTACTCCCATTGTGCAGGTTGTGGGGGGGAGGCCTCGATGTACAGGATCTTGTCATCTGCAAATAGTGATGGTTTCACATCCTCCTCTCCCTGCAGACCTGGAGTACTAAGTAGTTTGGCAGAAGCGGCGCTAGAAGGGCATGGGATTGGAGTGAGTGGCAAGAATGGAGTGCTTACAGCTGCTGATACTGGAAATCCACTGTGCTGTGTTGGCGTGGTCAAACGCAGGCGTGAGCGGGCAGATGGGGGTTGGGAGTGGTTCTTGAAGGATCTCAAGGAGTGTACAGGTGCTGTGGAAGCGGTCAGGCAGTCAGGGCGCTGGTGGAGGGATCTCAGGCAGCTATGAGGGTGGGGGACCTCAGGCGCAGGTCACCTACTCTGCTACAGGTGGTCTGCAGGTTAGTTTCCGGGACCCTGGGTGAATAAAAAGAGAAGTCCGAGCCTGGGGCAGACCACTGCCACGTGGGGAGAGGGGAACTACAGAAGAAGGAAGCTGCTCTCCAAGTGGAGCATTGTGCGTGGGCGGCTCTTGCAGGGGCCCCACCACAGCTGCATGGGTCTCAGTGCAGAAACCAAGCAAATCCTGGCTGAAGACCAGGCCTAGGGGTGAGATGGGTCAATCACTGACCGTGGTGGTGGTGACGGCACGTTGGGGCTCAGCCATGTGAGTCAAGCTGTCCCAAGGAGAAGATCCCATATCTCAGGGGCTCCAGTTTAGGACAGATGCGCGGGTGGGGTGAGGGTGAGGGGAGGGGAAGAGGTGTTGTCCCAGGGGGTCCTCTCAGTCACCTGAATCCTTCCACTAGGCCACCTTGATACCAGACCCATGTAAGAAAAAGTTCTCAGTATGTGCCACCACGGTATTTTCAATGTCTTCTGTATTTCCGTGTGTGTTGCTTCACTCGGTATGCAGTCAGCTCAGAGTATTTTTTGTAAAAAATATAATTTCGTGAAGGTGTTATTACTGCCAATTCAGCATGAAGAAGGCTTAATAAAACAGGCAGCATGTTTAAGCAATTGGCAAACCAGCTCATTAAAAACGATTTCATAGAAGCTCACAGAGGAAGTGATCTCTGCATGCGCCTTTATTATGTCAGTCATCAACCTCAGAACAACACAGATAAGCCCCACTCTAAAACAATAAAATTAGAAAAATAATAACTTTATATTGAAGAAGAAACCAATTAAATATTCTCTTAATCAAATCATCAGAGGTTAGTAAAGGAACAAGTGTATATGCCTCCTAATATCATGTATTGAGAACATAAATACTGCTGTTGTGGTATGGCTGCCCAAAAGCACAATTTGATAAAAGTCTTCATTGTGAGAAAACATCAAACAAACCTACACTGAGGTTGAAAAAATTCTAACTTAGGCTTCACAAAAGCCAAGTTCATAGAAATACATTCAAGACACAGAAAGACACCTGTTGCAAATTAAGCCACAGCTATTAAGTGGATTCTGATTCACGGTGACACAATAAGACAGTGTCTAAGTGCTTCATAGGCTTTCCGTGGCTGTATATTTTTATAACAGCATATGAATTCTTCTTTATTCCACGGATTATCTGGTTGGTTTGAATCACCTTTTTTTTTTCATAGTCCAAAGCTTAGACCACAAAGCAATTCAGGTTCATATTGAAGATGAAAAGAGACTAAAAGGACATGATTATGGTATGCAATGCTTTGGAATTTTCTTTTGGTTGTAAAGCCCACATTTGGAATTGTATCCGAGTTGATTTTCTAATTTTATGGAATGCTTTTCATATAATGGACACAAATAATGCATTCTTTTTTACCAGTGCAGAGCCTTATGACCATATTGAGTTACAAGGGAAAATGATAAACTCAGTCTACATATAATTTATCAATGGACTGATTAAAACCAGTTTTCTACTATCAAAGGTGGAGGAAGGAATCAAAACCAGAGTGAAAATAATTCTCTTAGTCATAAAGTATATAAGCTAGGCAAAGTAATTGTCATTGCAAAAAGCAAACAAACATATAAACAAATGAAAACTAAAACAAGCTCCCATAAGATTATCTTAAGACTCTAAGAGGTGTTCTCATGGCAAAGGTTAAAACTATGTTCTGGATTCTTGTGAATTGAACAAAGACTTTAAGACCTGAGCCTCTTCAGTAACACAGACTTTGAGGGACTGCTGATCTTCCTCAACTCCATCTGCCTTCACCTCGGTCTCACCACTTTCCTCTATGTACTGACCTCACATATGACGCTTCATTGCTTTTCCAGTTTGTAAGACCGCATTACACCTGTCACTATCTACCATGAATGATACATCTCAGTTGACATCTACATTCATACTTTTGTAAAAAAGCTAAGTTTACTACCATGCATTTCAAGTGTTTCAGGACAGTTGTCCACGCGTGGTATACTTGTGTGTGGCATGAGGAGAAAAGAAAGTTATATGGCCTCCTACACTCCCCCAAATATATAGTTGGAAATTACCCCAGGAGAATGAATGGTTAAGGTGAGAACTAATTGCCTTTTCTAATACTGTGTGCCCAATGACAGAATGAAAATTGAAAGATACTTCAGAGTGCCATTATGGAAAAAAATAGACATAGATGAAGAAGCCTTTCCATTTTTCAGGAGTAAAATGTTGCTAGAATTGATCTTGGGAACAGCAAATGAAAGAACAATGAGGGAAATGTGGAACAAACACAAGAAGGAAAATTATCCCCAATTAAAAACCATCTTTGGCTTTTATTCAAAGGCCTTTCCCCTACGGAAACATGTAGAGACAGAGGAGATAGATGGAGGGGCCACCAGGCAGTAAATCAAAGCATCAGAAGATAACTTAAAATTATAAAACCCTCCAAGGTTGCTTGCCTCATGGGTAGGCAGGCTTCTGGTTTTATTTGCATCTTTTTCTTAGACTTAGGACGTCTTGGTAAATCTGGCAGCTGTCATATAATGCCATCTGTCCTATGAAAATGAGTGCAGAGGTGGTTCTAACCCAGGGGATTTCCCCCAAATTCCATCAACCTGCCTTTTCAGTTCCAAAATGAGCCTGATCAAGTCCTGACAAGTAGGAAGATGCCCTACAAAACAAATCCATGACAGTGGAAATTTTGGGTGAGGCGTAAGGTAGTGGCCTTCTCAGACTTGTGAAAAGGGATAAGATGAAGAAGGATTGACTAGAAATCATAGGAGGTCCACTCCAAGAGAGGCTGGAAGGATGAGACGTGGCGGTAACAGGGAAGTGAGCAGAAGCTGGACTGTCTGAGAGGCTGGATAAGCACACAGAGTAGACTTATAGGCCACAACTTAATTCTCCTAGACTAACCCTGAGACTGTGTTTCAATGCAAATGCTGGAACTGTCCTGTCTTTTTTAACTGACAGGTTCACAACTCTCCTCACAAGCTTTTTATAAGATTTTTCTGCTTTCTGAGAGGGAGTTATGTGAGCTTCCCTGATTTTTATCCAAAGCACAAAGGGAACCGCAAGCTGACGATCCTTGCGGATAGATAGACTGTGTGTGGATCTGGTATTTAGATTTTCAGGAGAGCATAAATTGCACGTCTACCTCACAGCAAACTGATCACAGGTCACGTGGGCTTTTGAAGCGTGCTCTTGTGCTGAGTCCAGGATGACTGCAGATTTGCTGATGAGCACTGCAAATCTACTCTGTGCAGGGGAAGCATCCCAAGACAGATGAAAAAAATGCAGCAGTAGCCTGCTGGTTCCACCCGATGTTTGAGAAGAATATGGGAGATGGTTCTAAAAATTGAAGCCTCAACTAGGCAGATACTCAATGTATGCAACTGAGAAAAACACAGAAATTGCTTTCCTAGGATTCACCCACACATCACACTGTACCTCAAAACAACACACCACACTCATAATTACACTGAAACACTGTACATGCTTGCACAATCTATAGACATCACACACAGAATGCATGCCACAGTCATATCACACACACGCAGATCCCACACAAATATATACCACATAAACCACACTCCACACACTCCTACCCAAGTCATGACACTAAGCACACACACATGCACACACAATTTGCTACTCCTCAGTGGAGTCCCTAGGCATGATACACAGGTACTTTCTTCACACCTATTCATGCACAGCATGGATTACCTATCTGGAAGGATTCTTAGCAGTGACTGGAGTTATGGACCCAAAAGCTAGTGTCACAGAGCTCAACATTGAATGGGCTGCAGTGGACTTTAAGGTTGGAAGCAACCCTTCTTTTCAGAAGCAGCTCCTTGTCCTGAGCACAAGGACCGTGCTAACCTATCACTTAGTCTCCCTTCAGAGTTGTGTATCTTAGCATGGACAGGTGCCAGCAAGCCTATAAAGGAAATGATGGTGCCTCATGGATGTTAAATACATATGAGCTTATACTTTATAACACATTCTAGGTGTGTGCTTTGCTGCTATGGAAATGTTTTCTCATCTCTGGTTGTGCTCACCAGCTGGTGAGAGGTACATCTCTGAAAACAGTAGGGTTAAGTTCTGCCACAGGAATGCAGGAATCCCTCCTGCACAATCACACTGGAGCTTGGGCTCCTTTAGAGGCAATATATGAAAGGATACATCCTCCCCCCAAAAAAAATCTCCTGGGATTTCCCTGCCCCAAATCTATGTATTTCATTTTGTTTTAACAAAGCAAGCTTAACACCTGCAAAGTACTCTTCAATATACTTACTATAAGTGATATCTGCAATTCTATTCTTAGAAACATTTTTCAAACTCTTCTGCTCAGATGGCTGACAGCCCTTCCCTAGTTTGTTTCTTAATCTCTTCAGTGTCATCAAATCTATGTTCTCTCATGCCCTTCTTCATTTGTAGAAACAAAATGAAGTCACACAAAGCAAGACCAGGTGAGTGTGGCGTGTGGGTCAAGAGAGGCATGCTAGATTTTTTTTTGTGCCCCAAACTGGCACACTGAGATGGTTACATAACCAGTTGCATTGCCATGGTGGCAAAACTAGTCCCCTGTCTGTCACAATTTTCTTTTTGTCTCACAATGTTACACAATCTTTGCAGAACCTCTCAATAGAAACCTTGATTAACAGTCTAACCTGATGGAACAAGCTCCAAATCAACATTTCACCCATTCAGGAAGCTGACAGATGTTCAGAATAAGATTTGCTGTCAATCAACATCTCACCTTTTTTGAAGTGAGAAAACACTTGAACGCTTGTGTTTTTTCCATAGCGCTGTCCTGGAAAACTGTGTTTAATACCACAACAGTTTCTGTGACATTTTACCCAAGCAGGAAGCAACAATATACAGCTGCATGCTCTTCTCTTAAATTAGCCATCATCAAAAAATGAGGTTCCAGTGAAACTACTTTTATGAAAATATTTACTCTGACCAGTGATAACATTCCCAGACAATGCCACTGGTCCTCCACCCAGTGCAATTCCATTTGGAGGGTGGTGGGGGGAAGGGATGGTTGCGTTAGAGAGGGTTCTCTAGAGAAACAAAGTCAGGACACTAAAAATTATCTCTCACTCTCTCTATAGATATAGATACAGATATAGATAGATAGATAGATATCCAATATAAGAAATAAACCATTAACTAATATATAAGGCAGTATAAATGGCTCAGCGCAACTCACTTGCATGAGACAGCTAGTAGACTGGCAGTCCTTGAGGGAGTCTTGGGGGCCACCAAGCAGTCCTCTGTAGAGCCATTCAGGCTATCTGGCCACAAGCAGCAAACAGCAAAGTAGGTCACCAACAGCCAGTCTGATGGCAGGGTCAGTAGATGTATCTTCCAGGAGCGTGGTGAAGCAGAGTTTGAAGGAACTTCAACTGATAGCAGCACAGTCCACGGATTAGGTGTTCCACCAGTAATGTAGCTTGCAGAGCGAGGCACAGGACAAGCAAGGCAGCCGACTGGGCTGAAGGTCCAAGAGCAAGAGACAGAGGGTGTGACACACCAAGCCATTTGTAGCTCTGCCCTTCAATTGACCTTACATGTGTTCATTGGCCCTGTTCTCACAACAAGCTTAGCTATCTTCTTTGGCTAGATTGACACAACAAGCCTACCTCGTACAATCCACTCCTGGCCGACATGGCACCTGTACACAATTCTTTAGCCAAGTAAAATTTCCAGACATCAATGAAATCTAGCTTACACTTAACATCAAACATCTGTCATACATATAAATGAGAACACACTGAGTGCAATTATAGCTGATATCTCATACATGAACCAAGAAAAGGTATTCAATAAGTTCATATAAAGAAAATACACGAGCAATCCCAAACCTCACTTTTGCAATTGAACACATGGTCATAACTGATAGGTAGGATTACCTTCTTCTGCTATCCATTCGGGATTACCTTTGTCCTCAGCAATTACTTCATCTGGTTTGGTTTTGTTTTTTTTGCCTGGTGGGGTGAACCAGACCTTCATTCTTGAGGGATCTAAGTCATTAGATGTCCTGTCATGATGGGGTGGCTGTAAATTACCATTTACTTTTATCACAGGGTACATGTGTTAGTCTGGGTAGATTAGAGGAACAAATTTCATAGACACGCATATAGACAAAAGAAAAAGGTTTATATATAAGAGGAACAGGATATTGAGCCCAGTCCAGTTCAAAGTCATAGTCCGATATTAACCCATATGCCTGAAATCAATCTATAAAGTCTCCTTTCAACTCACGAAGTCATAGGTCAGTGGGTGCAGAATCCCGACGCTGGCAGGGTCTCCACATGACTCCTCACTTCCAGGGCTCAGGGTCCATCAACAGCAGAAGCAACTCATCGCTGGAGAAGTCTCCATGTAGCCACCACAGCTTCAGAGGTCTGGTTCCATCAGAGCAAAGCCGTGTGGCCTCTCTGCCATCTCCTCCAGCTTTTTGGATGTTGCCATCTTGTCTTGTCCATGATTCATCATCTCTCAGAACTAAGTCCCAACTACGGAGATAGCTTCTCATCTCCACGCGGGAAATATCGCAAGATTTCCCAGACGTATCAGGAGAAAGCCACGCCCACACAGAGGCCTCATTGGCTACTCAATGGCTATCTCCAGGCTAGACTCCACCCCTACATCTCAATCATGAAATTAACCTAAGCACATGACTGTCACAGCATGGTAGCACTAAAAGTCAGCCTATGAGATCTCCTGGATTCTAAACATATTCTTCTTTAACTCCATTATATAAAACCACTTCAATTTCTTCTTGGTAGTCAGGATCAATCAAACCACTCAGTACACTGACACCCTTCTTGACCTGTTGATCCAAAGCCATGAGAAGTCCTAAGTGGCCAGAGGACATTCTCAGCTGCCAGTTCAGTGGAATCCGTGCTGTGTTTCCAGGTGGGAGAGTTTCTTCCTTTGAGACCAGGACCTCCAGACCAGAAGCACATAGGGTTGCTGGAACAGGAAGCAAAAATGCTGCAAATGGGTCACTAGAAATAATAGTGAGTGGTGCCACTACAGTCTCCACTCCTTGGTTCCTTGGCCCATGACTTCTGGCTATTAGAGACACAGCACCATATAAGCATCCACTTATATGAAAATCAGAACACATCCTGAGAAAACTTTCCTGCAATTGATTGAATACTCATAGCAGATTTCATCATGGACGTGTTTGCAATGTGTTAGATCTTACCACAGATAAGTACTGTATCTTACCTGTCAAATGTGTGATGATTCTAACTCTGTCAAGTTGCCATAAAGCAGCCATTATCAAATATTTTGATCCTTTAGAGCAGTGGTTCTCACTCTTTCTATTAAAAGCCATGACCCAGGGTTGAGCCCAGTGGTTGAGTGGTTGAGGCATAGTGGTTGAGTGCAGGACTGCGGCCCATGGGTTTGGCAGTTCAAATCAGGAGCATCTCTCCAGGAGCAAAGCTAGGTAGCTCCCATGACCACCAGAGAGTGATGACTCCCCCCAAAAAAATAAATAAACGGCCACAACCTTTTAATACAATTCTTCATGTTGTGGTGACATTCCCCCCCTCCCCCCCGCCAACAATCATAAAATTATTTTTGTTGCTACTTCACCACTGTAATTTTGCTACTGTTATGAATTGGGCGACCCCTGTGAAAAGGTCATTTGAGCCCCAAAGGGGTAATGATCCACACGTCAAGAACTGCTTCTCTAGAAGTCTTTTAGTTATGTTACACAGATGAGAGTAATAAACTTAAATAATAAATGTACATAACCAGAGAAATAGTTTACTTATCAGAAAATGTGCACGTTAGCAAAGAAGTAGGAATTCACTCTGCAGTGTGGAATCCACCCACTTGGTTTCTCTGAGACTCTCAGGAGAACATGAAGATCCCAAGGGCACAGTGGCTGCAGCAAAAGTCTCAAACATAACAATTGTGAAGATGACTCAGGACCAGGCACTGTTCTGCTCTGTTGTATTGAGGGTCACTATGAGTCAGTTCCACCTTGATGGGTCCTAACGACAACAGCATCAAGGGTACTCGGTGATGAAGATCAAATACGAGTGCCTTCCTTTAGTATTCAGATCACGACTGGATGTAAAGAACACCCACGTCCTCAAAACTGGACCTATTGACCACATCACAGTAATGGAGACAGAGTCAACTTAACAAGAATTTCATTTTACATGGCTCCATACTCATTTTTCCTGGAAACAGCAATGCTCGTGACACAAATCAACACAGTGCTTTGAGAACATCTGCTGCACAGGACCTCGTTAAAATGTTAAAGAACAAAGATATCACTTTGAGAACTGTAGTGTCTTTAATGGCCTCGGATGCATGTGAACATTAGACAATGAATCAAGAAGACTGAAGATTTTCGTATTCGAATGGTGGTGTTGTTGAAGAATTTTGAAATCTCCATGCTCTGTCAGAAGAACAAACAAATTTGTCTGGGGAGGAGGACAACTAGAAGGCCCCATAGAGGCAAGCATAGGAAACTTTGTCTCACGTATTTAGGAGAGTCCAGTTGCTGAAAAAGAACATCATGCTATGTGGAGGTTCAGGAAAAAAGACCCTCCGTCAGGTGGGTTGACACTGTGGCTACAATTGACTCAAGGACAGCGAGAGATATGAGAATGGTGCAGGACTGCAAAGTGATTCATTTTGTTTCACATAGGGTCATTATGATTTGGAACCCACTTTACAGCACCTAACAACAAAAACAACAACAAGATTAGTCCCTAGGTGCTACAAAAGGTTTGCTATGGACTACTACTTTCATGTATGGTGTTTCAAACCCTCTAGGGCCGCAAAAGAAAGACCTAGAAATCTGCTTCTGTAAAGATTACCACCAAGAAAATCTTGTGGAACAGTACTACTCTGTCACATTTAGAGTTAGAATCTACTCAATACCAATCGTTTTCTTTAAGAGCAAGAGTGATGGTCACCCATTTCAGGTCTGTGAACTGTAGATAGAGTTATTATCATGTTGTATTTTTTTTTGCAGTAGACCTATGTGATGGGGCTCCCCTTTGTGTTTGGCGGTGGGAGAGTAAAGCTTTAAGTGTATCTAATATCTAATATATAGCTATTTAGTCTTGAAAATGGCCACCCCATTCATCCATACATGCATACATACATAGTAGGCAAGGGTAATAAACTTTTCACAGCTGTGCAGTTTTGAAAATCCAAAATTCCACTGCTATACAACTGATTCTGACTCATAAATGGCAAGGTTTCTGAAGCTCTAACCCTTTACGGGGACACTCATGGTATAGCGAATGGATTTGAACGTCATCCCTTGAGGTGAGCCATCTATTCCTTATGAACACCACCACCAAGGCTCTGTACTGGGAGCCTAGGGTTATGAAGTATAATGGAAAATGTGTGCCCAAACCATGTAATGGATGTGAACAGAAATGCCACCTCAAACAACAAAGGAAGTATGAACAATAAAGGGATAAGAGCAGTTCATGGGCCACCTGTAGGAAAGACACAGGCAAATACAGAAGCATGTATGGAGCATGGAGAGCTTGGTATAACAGCAAACTCTGGAAATAGAAGCAGAATTAAGACCAATATATTCAGAGTCTGGTTTGTGGGCTATTGGTCATGCCTTCCAATTTTTTTTGTTCTTTGTTTGCTTTTTGTTTTTGTTTTTAATGCAACCTACACTCAAAATGATATTATACCATCATTTTTATCCTGTCATTAATTTTCTTATCATTTCATAAAATTATTTGAAAAACACAAACCAAGATTTGAATGGTAACAGGCAAACCTCAAAGGCTTGATGATTTGGACATAACTTCGCAAGTCCAGCTCCTCAATTGAAGGAATCTCTTTCTCATCATTTTATTTGAGGTCTCTTACAGCTCTAATCACAATCTATCCATTCATCCATTGTGTCATGCACATTTGTATGTATGTTGCCATCATTATTTTCAAACTATTTTGAGTCCTTGGTATCAGCTTTTTATTTTTCCCTTCCTTTGCTCTCCCTCCTTTATTAACCCTTGATAATTTATAAGTTATTATTTTCTCCATGTCTTACACAGACTGTTGTTTCCCTTCCACTTTTCTGTTGTCCATCCCTTCCCACCCTGCCCCAGGATGTAGATCATGTAACATCTGGAGTGGCAACCTCTTTAAGGAGCATATACCCTATATAGTAACAGATTTTTCTCATAAAGTAAGATTCTGAGTTATGCAAACAAAGCAGAAAAAACGTTAAGAGGCTAAGCTAAAATGAAATGTAGCATTATGTTCAAGCATCATGATTTAGACTCTTGTTTGTATTTATCAAACAATTTTTTAAAAGACAAAGTCTACTCATATGTATAGTGAATGCATGTGACATGACTGCCCTGTAAGGCTTTCTCAGGTGTAATCTTTACAGAAGCAGTTTCCTGGACCTTTCTCATACCAAATTATTGGGAATGTTCACACCAACTCATCCAAGTTAAAAATTGAGTGGTCAACCATTGATTTACCAACCTACCTTTGTCTCATAAAAAACACAAAAACAAACTCATTGCCATGGATAGATTTTGATTCATAGCCACCCTGTAGGACAGAGTAGAGGTGTCCCATAGGTTTCCCAGGCTGTAAACCTTTCAAGAAGTGGACTGAAACATGCCAGCCTCTCTGTAAGTAACCAAGTGTTTAACAGCTGCATTGCCAGGATTCTTTCCTTGGCACATCAGAGATAGCTAAATAATGGACAAGAGAAGAGTTTTCTTGGAGAATATTAGAATAGAACTACTGACCTATCTTAAGTTCTCAGGTTTCCTGCAGAATGAGTCAACTATCTGACCTCGAGAATACCAAAAATATTCAGTGTTCAAAAAAATGTGAGGATGCTCCTATCATCATTGCCTGCAAAAACCCACGGATGGCAATAACAGAGAATTGAGTGAAAATACAAGTTCAAGGTTTACTGAATCCAGAACAATGGGGTGGACCTATTAACTTCTGAGCTGTGAAGATAAGACATACATTGCAAAGCATAGAACCTGACTGACAATTATAAAGTTCATGAATCCATAAGGGGAGACTATTTAAATATAAAATCTTAACTTTAACATATCCTGTCCTGCCTCTGCTGAGACAAAAATAAGCTTTAAGCAATCTTATATCAACATTAATGGATGTCCATGCTTATACTTACACTGGCCATCTTCAAACTCTATATGAAAAACCACTGGCTAATTCAGTAAGTATCCATTGCACCTATAATGCAAAGGAGGCTTTAGATAGTTTGTTTTTTTTCAAAAGGTATTAAGAGATCATGTTTTATTTAACTACTGAACATCTTGAAGTCTCTCCCTCACCCCCACCTCCTTTATATTTTCTGGCAGTGCTTTGAGTATACATCTGTGAGCTGGATAATCATGAACACTGCCCTAGGGAGTTTATGATCTAGTGAAGTTTCCCGGGCCTCTCCAGAACACTCACTTGCATTCTGAGTGTCAGTTCTGTGGATTCCCAGGGACATCCACTATTATCCTTTTCCTATTCTATTTGGACCATGAATTCCCTGCCAATAGCCATACACAACCACTTCTGATATAAGTCTCTCCCCAGGTGCATCAACTATGTTCCTCATGAGCAATGAGTACTTCAAAGATTTGGAAAACCTTGCCCAGGCTGCTTCTGCTGAGGATGCTGAAGTCACTGGTATCCTTCTCATTGATATCCTTCTCATTGTGTAGACCCTGTCAGCACCTATATTCCCATGATCTTTCTCTCTCTCTGGCCCACAAAGATCTTCGACAACAGTACATTTAAATTGGGGTTATCTTGGATTAGGACAGACTGTGGATAATCTGAGTTGGCAGGTATTTTTCCCCCACTGGCTTTGAGACACGTCTAGTTCATAGAACTCCCCCTTAGAGATTGCAAGACTGTAAATTCTTGTAGAAGCATATTGCCACATCTTTCTACTGTTGAATGGCTGGTAGGCTTGGGCCTAAGGGTTAGCAGCTGAGTGCTTAACTACTTTCTCACTTGGAATTCTTAGATAATGCTTAGCACCTTCAAGATTAACCTGATTTCTTATGCGTTCCTTTGTTTCTCAGAATAAATGCTTCTTTCCATAGTCACACTAGCATAGATCTCTTCCAGGAAGTGTCTTGTTTTTGCACTTGACACTTGCTCTTTTTGTGTGTCAGTCTCCCTTCCCTCTATTTTTTATGGTAGCCGCATGCCTTTTTCATGCCCTCTGATCTTCATTTGGAGAGGAGGCCGTAAATGAATTATGTTAGCTTTTTGACTTGTGCCAGGCATTGTGTCAGATCTGAGAATAAGCGGGAAAGCACACATGCACACACACACTTTCCTTGGAAGCAAAGAGTGATGGATTGCTAGACTATAGACCAAAAGAATGGTGGTTCACATCCACCCAGAGCTGCTAGAGAATTAAGGCCTTGCAAACTGTTCCTAAAAAGCCACAGCATTGAAAACCTTATGGAAGAGTACTACTCTCCACACAGGGGTTTCTATGAGTTAGAATTGCCTACAAGGCAACTAGCAATAGCAATGTAACACTTGTTATATAAATCTAGTTTGTAGTGTACATGTTATATATAAGCTCTATTATATATATGTATATATCAAAAATGGAATAATTTTCAAAGCCATGTGTTTACATTTTGTTATAAAACAGTCTGATCTCTTTCAAAATACTCTCCATTGCACTTGATATATTTGTCCAATCTGCAATTCCATTCTTGGAAACATTCATTTCTCAAACTCATCTGTTTGGATAACTGACAGTACCTCCCACATTGTTTTCTTTACTTCTAAGGTGTCAAGTCATCAAATCATGGTCTTTCATGGCCCTCTTCATTCAAGGGAACCAAAAAAAGTTAATTGAGCAAGGTCAGGTAAGTAAGGTGCTTTTTTTTTTTTTTTTGACAAAAACTGGCTCACAGATGGCTGTGTGAACAGGTGCATTGTTGTAGTGGCAAAATGAGTCCCCTGTGTGCCACAAATCAGTCCTTATTTTGTCACACACTATTACACAATATTTTCAGAACTTCTCAATAGGAAGTTTGATTAACAGTGTGACTTAGTGAAACAAACTCCCAAAGCACGACAAGTAGACATTTTCATCCATTCTAGAAGAAACAAGAGAAAAAAGGTTTGTCTTTGATGGATAGTTTGCCTTCTTTGAAATGAGAAAAACACTTATACAGTTGAGTTTTTCCCATGGCGCTGTCCTTGTAAGGGGTTTTTAACATCACTAACATGTTTTTCAACACTTTTTCTGATCAGGAAACAAAATTTCACAGCCTCACACTCTTCTCTTAAACCTGACATCAGAAAACAGGTGTGAATGAAACTGCTTTTATGAAAAAAAAATTCACTGAGACCAGCGAGAACCTTCCCAGGTGTCGCTACTGGGTGCACTAACTCAGAACAGCCTTGCCTGGATTCTTGCCTAATGGGGAAAATATTACACACAAGACTCACTTGTGTATGAAACAAATATTAATTATTCCAAATGATCTGAAACACTGGACTATGTGAAATAATACATGGCAAGAGGATTGGAGAAAGTCTCATTAACAACCTGAGTTAGGTAGTTGACATAACCTTGCTTGATGAAAACCAAGAGGATTTGAAACACTCACTTGCAAAGATCAAAGACTACAGCCTTAAGCATGGATTGCTACTTAATATAAAGAAAACAAAGATTCCTTAAAACTGCACAAATAGCCAAAATCATAATAGATGCAGAAAAGTTTGAAACTGTCAAGAGTTTCATTTTGCTTGAATCCATAATCAGTGTTCATGGAAATAGCCTTCAAGAAATCTAACAGCAAATTGAATTGGGTAACTCTGGACAAGAACTCTTGGAAAGTGTTAGCACTTCTTGAAAATGTTAACAAACTGCTATTTTGACAACTAAGATGTGTCTGCCCCAAGCTACGTGATTTTAAACACGTTGGATGCTAACCAGGAGATCAGCAGTGTGCACCCATCAGACATCCCACCATAGAAAGGTTTAGTATCAGAATTCAGAGGAAACAGTTTCCACTGTCTTAAAGGATATCTCTTTGTCAGGTTCAACTTGATGGTAGTAGATTTGTTTTTACTGGACTTGAAGACATATTATCAGAAAGGACCATCACTGAAGAAAGACATCATGTGTGTTAGAGAGTCAATGAAAAAAAGGAAGACTCTCAAAATGATAGGTTAACACATTGGTTGCACAAAAGGACTTTAAACCTAGAACATTTCTGGGTCTAGGCAACATTCAGTTCTGTTATATATGAGAGCACTTCACTATGAGTTGTATTTATCTCAGTAACACCTAACAAACTACACCAAGAGACTGCTTGGGTCAATTCTTTCAAGAGCGTTTGCTCCCACTATCATTCTGATTAGTGGCCATGATTATTAAAAGAATCTTATATTTAAGAGTACGTGGTTATTTTTCAAAGCGTTTGTGGGGAAAACTGAATTAAAAGACAATGGAATTTTACCATGAACTCTCAGAATTCCCACTAAGCTAGAATTTGTTTTTGAACAGTCTATAAAATTCATTTTTAAAGTTTAAACAAAAAATAAATCCCTGAACTCTGCTTAAAACCAGACAACTTTGGTTTCTCTTAATGAACAGATAAAGGATGTCTGCCTTCTACACTGTCCTTTTTCATGATCTCCATGAGATTATAGTGACATCACATTCAACAAGTTGCTGTGAGTCAGAACTAACTAAATGCATCTATCAACAACAACAATATGAGATCAAATGAAAAACTAGATAGGAATCTTAGGGGGAAAGTGAGTTTATGTTAAAGGAAAGGAACACCTTGAAAAGGAAGGACCGGAAAGATAGTACAATTCAAAGGATGTAGCCATTTTCATTGAATGTTACGTAGAGGAACTCTTGAGTTGGTATCTATTTCATTGTGTATATTCTCAAAAACAACAACATTAAAAATGTGACCTTCCAAACTGGCAATGGTATGGGCGATGGGCTTTAAAAACAGTCTTATGCTATGAAACACTGAAAAAGTTTCTTAAGTCAATCCCAAGATACTAGTCTTGTCCTAAGGATGTTCCCAGCAGAAGTAATCCTACCCAGAACCAAGCTGGAGCCCATTTCAGCGAAGGGAAATTTCTACTCCTTAGTTACATTCTAGTGTCAAAGTTGAAGTTCCCTAATTCCCCAGTATGTTGTGTGTTAAGAAAAGATTTACTGCACCCAGTGGAGAAGTAAGGACTTAACAAACTACTCTGTGTAAGTAACATTAGAATAGACAGCTCTCTTCATTTCAATTTTTCTCCTGCCTTAATGTCCCTCAGGATCCCTGTTGAGGTATCATTCAATGGTCACCTTTGTTTGTTTTCTGACACAACAGGGTGGGCACTGGTTTCTCTCCTTCATTCACCTTCCTCAATTCTTGTCCCTGTATTTCTTTCAACCTTTTTCCAATAAAGCTGTCCACTGATTTTTTTTAAAAAACCATTTTTATTGGAGGCTCTTCCACATCTTATAACATTCCATGAAACCATTGTTTCAAGCATGTCTGTCCATATGTGGTCATCATCATTTTTGAAACATTTCCTTTCTATTTCAGCCCTTGGTATCAGCTCCATTTTGCCCTCCCTCTCCCCCTTCCACCCTCACAACTCCTTGATAAACTATTACTGCTTTTATATCTTACACTGACCGCTGTCTCCCTTCACCCATGTTTCTGTTGTTCATCCCCCTAGGGTGGTGGTGGAATTATGGGTCGATCATTTCTGTTGGGTTCCCTATCCTCCCCACCTCTCCCCACCTCCCCCCACCTCACCCTAGTATTGACATATATCTGTTCCTGAGGGTTTTATCTGACCAGGATTCCCTGTATTGTGAGCTCTTATCTGGACCCATGTACATGCTCCAGTCTAGCCAGAACTGAGAGGTAGAACTGGAGTCATGATGCTGGGAGGTGAGGAAACCTCAAAGAATCACAGGAATATTGTATGTTTCATGGGTGCTGTATTCCATATTGGTTGACTCATCCCTTCCTTGTGACCCTTCTCTGCAGACTATTGTCTGCACACAGGTTTTGGGTCTCTGCTCTGACTCCCCTTGTTCTCAGCAATATGCTTTTTTGTTTGTTTTTGTTTTGGGTCTTCTGGTGCCTGTTACTTGATTCCATCAACACCTCAGGATCACACAGATTGATGTGCTTCTTCCATGTGGGCTTGTTGCTTCTCTGCTAGATGGCCATAGTTTAACACACAGCCTTTAAGAACCCAGATGCTACATCTTTGGGGAACTAGGAGTCATCAGATTTCCTCAGAACATTTGTTTATTGCACCCATTTGCCTTGAGCGATCATGCTGGAAGGGTGAGCATCACAGAATGCCAGACTGTTAGAATAAAGTGTTCTTGCATTGAGGCAGGGCTTGAGCAGAGGCCCCAAATCCATTCACTACTAAATGTATTGCCAAATGAATATATGTACCTATGCCGATACTTCTACTTTTATGAATTATTGTATTTACATATAAACACTCCTATGCTTATACCTGCGTACATCACTTTGCTCCCTAGAGCTTTCCTCTGTTTCCTTATACCTTCCTCCTGCCCCACCATCACACTCACCCTTTTTCTTCCTCTTAGTAATTCCTCTCAGCTAGATTGCTGCTGCTTCAATACCACCAGAATACCTAGGGCCTCCTCATTGTTGCTTTTAATTCCCTAGTTGTTCCCCACCTTTCCTTTTCCCCACCATCTCCCTATCCCTAGGTTCCTTGCAAATCCTTGGTCCCATTATTTTCATCTCAGGCTTACTTCCCATGCCTATCTTATACAAGTTTGCAAAACAACAGTAACAGAGACAAAACAAAGAGAAAAGAAAAAAATGAATAAAAAGAGAAGCAAACGTGAAAAAAAAAACTTGCAAAAAAACCAAAAAGAGCCAACAATTACAAGTCTGCCTTGTGATTTTTTTTTGCCACTGACTTTTTTCTTTTATTTTCCAATCTCTCTTTAGTATCTTGTTTTCTTCAGTCATCCAGCAAGAATAAAGTTATTTTCTGTTGTGTTTTAATTATTATTTTTCCGACAGTTTTATTGGCACATAACTTACTTATCATACAATTCATTAATTCAATCATATCAAGGTATAAGCACCACAGCATCATTTCTAGATCATCCCCCCCTCAACCCCCTACCATTGGATAAATCACCTTTAGCATGAGTTGTAATATCATAATCAGTTTTAGTGGTTCACTGCCCCCCACACTGCCTTCATTATTTACTCCCCAAATCCCCTTTCCCTCCTATCACACACCCTTGCATGCCCTATAATCCTTTGGGTCAGCTATTTCCATATTTTCATAAAGCATCTTAGAATTTATTCAACTTACAGTATCCCTATTGTGAATTTGAAAAGCAAATTCTCTAGGGAGAGGGCATAGAAGAGAGATGGGAGATGAAGAGAAAAAACGATGGTGCCTACAGTCAGTCAATTGGCTCTCCCCTACCCACAGTGTGAAGAGACTGCAACCATCGGGAGATTTCCCTGGACCAGGGCCCCTTTGCAATGCACATGCAAAATCAGGAACAGAATTGAGCTGTGCTTGCAGAAAATTGAATGTGTCCAATGATCCAGTAAGTCCGAATGAATTTTTATTTTTATAAGCACAGTAATTAGTCCGTGTGGCCACCAGAGCATTGAGACAAGGCAGGTACCATCACCACTTGCCTTATGTCCTTGTGTTATCCAAGTATGAAACACATCCAGATTGGGAGAAAGTAGGCCTCCTTAACTTTCAATCACAACCTGCTTCAAATGAGGGAGTAGCATGGAGCAGATACTTAATTTTAAACTCTCCCCATCATAACTGCCACTCAGTATTAGCTTGGCCCTTTCAAAGAATGCTTTTTTTTTTTTTTGGCATCTACATGAACTGTCATCTTAAGTATTATCTCACTTAACTTTCACAAGAGGCAATTTATAGAACCTTTTCCTGAAGAGGGACAATATCCACATAGGCTTTTTTTTTTGGGGGGGGGGTATCACTGCCCTCTGGTGGTTGTGGGAGCTACCCAGCCTTGCTCCTGGAGAGCTGCTGCTGGATTTGAATCACCAAGTCAGTGGGGCCACAGTCCCGCACTCAACCACTATGCCACCGGGGCTCAGCCCTCCACAGGGGCTCTTAATATGGTAAAAAATATGGCACTGGTCCAAATGTACTGTGGGCTGGAACCCAGAGCCAATAACCAGGAAACAACATGTTTCACCACTGCTCTTGACCACAAGACAGTATTGCCTCAGATTATCTTAAAATGTCACGTAAAGTACTAAAGTTAGTGAGGACTGGTGTTACCATATTAAATGGAGCACTTTGAGTTCCTAGAAGGAAGTTTTATCAATGGTATAGTAAATATTGAGAAGCCATAATTTGACACTCAGCTTTATTCATTAGGGATACAGGGGATTTTGTAAATTGATCCCACTGCTCTCTTTACACAGTTTAAAAATCCCGGATGGCACATTCAATTTGAATTTGTTTCACCACCTTAATAAAATTTATTGACAAGTAATAGTTTCACTTTAATGTCTCTATGTGGAAAAGGCATGTCAACATCCAACTCCTAGCATAGTAGTTTACTTCTCAATGAGTACTGGGCTTAGTAATGAGTACAGCTTGTCGGACTTTTCTCGGCCACACTTATGCAGAAAAACAGTGTCATTTCCTCCTTTAACAGTTTCTCAACTTTAGCACAACTGACAAGTGGGGCCGGGTTAACAGTGCCAGATGCTTAGCAGCACCAGGGTCTCTAACATCTGCTTTCCAGAGGCCCTCTCCTTAAAGTTGTGGCAATCAAAAATACCTTCATACATTGACAAAAAAATCCCATAGAGAGTAAAATCACATTTGGTTGAAGATAGAGTAATTGAATTGAGGACATGATGATTTAGCCAAAATCTTATTCTTCTATTCCCTTCTACTAAAAGGTCACACTATTCACAGATAGACACACAGATGTATCTGCAAGAGTACACTGCTTCAAATCCTCTAACACATACACATTTAGGTAACTCAACACACAGCATAAGGTCAAGTCGTCTTCTCAACTGAATTTTCCTCCTCCAGCTCACATTCCTTAGAACGGTCCATCATTGATTCATCAAACCTTTGTCTACTTTGTAATGTAGATTTTAACAGGTGTTGTTAATGGGTCATGCAATACCTTGTGCTTGACCAGGTGGACTAGAGAAACAAATCCAGGGACACACATATGTGTGTGTGAGAGAGAACTTTATATCAAAGAGTAATTTTATATTGAGGAAACATGTCAGTGTAGTTCAGATCAAGTTCTTAAGTCCAATATTAGCCCATGTGTCCAATACTAGACCTTCTTCAGTCTCACGCAGCAGATGCAAAAATGCCAAGTACAGGAACATGACATGCTAATGGGTGCAATATCTTGTGTATCTAATAGCAGTGGACATATCTTTAGAACTCTGACTATCTTCAGCATGATGATTTACCAGCAGGAACACAAGGCAGAAAGAATATGTGACCCATTTCCCAGGAGAAAATCCTCATTAAAAGTCCATGCCCATAAGGAGGCATTAACAGGTTGTGTGATTGACAGGCTAGATTCCACCCCTATACTTATCAAATTGACATGAAATTATGTAATTATCACAACAGATCTTCCTTTTAACCCATTTTGAGTTTAATCTGTTGTTTTGATATTTTCTGCTTTCTTTTCCATGGAAACTTTTACCAGTTTTATTTCATTAATGTTACCAGGCTTTTTGTTTGTTTTTCATTTTTATTTTGTATGCTTTTCTGAATAGGGAAGTCAATATGGATGAATCTAGGAATACAGCAACTGGATTAATAATTACCCAAGGTCAGTTAAGGGGAGAGTGGGGGGGGGGGGAATGGAAAATCTACAGCAATGGGTACAAGATAAAAGAAAACATTTCAAGATTGACGGTGGTGAATGAATAATTCTTCTTAACATGATTGAACATATTATACAATATGTCAATTATATCTCAATAAAACTTTTTTAAAAAACTAATATGGCACCTAGTGTTAGAAGATCTAGTCCTTCCAAACTTGAATTAATCTGATATATTTTAACTAAAAATACATTTTGTTTTTCAAAGCTCTGTGACAGAATCTTAACATTGCTCAGACCCCATGTAGTGACATAATATAAAAAGTCAAAACATAAGAGCTGACTTTCAAGTAGTGCATTAGAGTCTCTCAATGACTTAGATAAACAGGTCCCATTACTCTATGGTAACTAAAGATTTCAAAAGGACTAGTGTTGGCCATTTTGCACCAAAGAGCCACATGGTGTATGCACTTTGCTGACATTGAGAAGAAGAATGGTGTTGGATTCATCAAAAGAACAATTGAAGATATAACATGAAATAGAATTCCATCAGAGAAGACAAGTTAGCATGATTATTACTCAAAATTAAGCATCAACCATTAATGCAAAATATTAAAAACTGGGTTTTCTTCAACTTCTATTACCTGAAACTGATCATATACTCAATCAAAATGCATTTATAATTACTGATGATTGGAATGGGAAAGTTGAAAATGAAGGAAAAAGATCAGTAGTTGGAAAACATGGTGTTGGTGACAAAATCTACATCAGAGATTGATGCAAGACTAACAATTAACTTGTTGCAAATATCTTTTTTCACCCAAAACAGTGGTAATTATTAAGGCGGGAAAAGTGTGGACTTGAATCTTAATTTCTCTGGCTACAAAAGGGAGGAGAATCTATCTCTATATCAACCCATTATGGCACCTTGGGAGTGGGATGCTAGAGAAACTCATCATGAAGATGGAGAGTGGATGCTTGTTTGACCTTTGCCTTATGGTAATTTTTCATTGGCAAGCCAGAGGTCAGATATGGCAACACTGTTTACTTGTTTGTTTTTTACAGAGCACATGGGAAGTAAAAAATTTTATTTATTTTGTTCCTTGGTAGATTTTCTCCCATGATGGCCTTTGGAATACTCTGTGCTTCTGTTGTACATAGAGTTTCTATGCATAAAAGCCTACTGGAAAACAAAAAAGGCAAAAATAAACTAAGACAAAGCAGGAAAAAAGAGCAAAGTGAGGAGATAGCTGGAAGAAGTTTGCCAATCTTAATTTATCTGATCTCTCACTGTTGCTTCTTAGATGAACCCTACCATAACTTAAAGAGCAAAAAGAGTCAGACTTCTCTCAGGGCACAGAGCAGACAAATAAAGGTGGATAATAGATGTGGAAGGGGTAACAAGAGTAAGTAGTACAGTAGGTCGGTGAACTCTAGAATATACATTTTTTAAAAACACCTTGGGAAATGATTTTTGCAGGTGTTCTCTCAGAACATCTTGAGGACACTGTTTTTATTAGCAGAAGGTACTATAATGCAAGAGCATAGTTGGCAGCCCAAAGGGGAGCAGAGTAAACCAAATTGATTTAAGGGGTTATAGATATAATGTCCCAACTATGTTCCATAAGTGTCAGCTATTTATATATCTTTCCCTGTAGAATGTTTATATAAAGACACATTTGAATCATTTAGTGCTTCCCTTGAGCAAACTTTGTATCTGTAATAGATAAAATCATGACTTCAGTGAGGAATGTGGATCTTAAGTAGACTTATGTGACTAGGGGAAAGAGGACGGATCTCAATGAGGTGGATCGATACAGTGTTTCAATGAGGAGGCTCAACAATAGTAAGAATTTTGAGGATGTGGTAGGACTGGACTATATTTCATTCTATTGTACAAAAGCTGCTGTGAGTCAGAAATGAGTCCTTGGAACCTAATGACAACAACTGAGAAAATGAACTATTTCTCGTTTGCTGAACCAACTTGTGATTAAACATACCAAAATCAAAAACATTACTATTTGAGAGATTACATTCTCTGTGAAGCAAGCTTTCAGACTAAGTAAATAAACTTGCACACTCTTCTGTGTAGTTCAGATGCAACAAAAAGAAATTTTATAACATGAATATAAGATGTAATACACTGTGGACAGATAACCAGTAGTAATTTCAATGAGCATGAACTCCATGAGAGTTAAGTTTGAATCTATGATCTAATATGCATTTACTATATAACTACGGCATCCATTCTTATGTGTTCATTTGTTGAGCGAACACTAGGTGAAAGCCTGATGTGTTACAGGAGATAATCTGGGTGCCAAGGGAAGTGTGATGAGCAAATCCTCTGCTCTTGTGTACCTGATGTGACTATATAAGTGCCCAACTCACTCAGGCATAGATTCCACCACACCAAAAATAGACTTATAAGATTAGACAAGGCTGAATTGCCCCTTTTAGGACATAGTGAAAGTGCTAGTATTTCCCCACAAGCAGAAATGTAGGTAATAACATTATAACGTGCATCCATTAAAAGGAGATCACTCCAAAAGTATTGCTACGAAATCAGAGAAACTTTTATTAAACAATAATGCCAAAATGTGAACCCATACTTCCTTGATATATCCTCCATCTAGGTCCATGCCTTTTTAAAGGTGGTGTTTCCATCTCTCTAAAGAGAGATGTCTTCACTAAAGAGAGATGTCTTCCCCAAAGAAGTCTGCACCATATCACTTCCTACAATGTTTGCATATACTTACAATTCTCACAAGCAGTGTACGAGAGTTATAAAGTCTCCATAGTCTCTGATGCACTTGCTGTTTTTGGCTTTTTGAACTTCACTGCCATTGTCAGTATAAGGTGTTACTTTATCCTTGCTTTGATTGGGTCAGTGAACACTTCTTCATGTATAATACCAGACAGTTAAAGTCCTCTTTGGTGAACCTTTGCCCACTCTGTTATTCATCCTGTTCTTATTGAGGTTTTGCAATTTTCTATAGATTTCAGAGTGGTCCCTTGTCTGATGTGTCGTTGTCAATTTTCTCCCCCATTCTCTGGGTCCTCTTTTTACTCTTTTTGATGAAGTCTTTTGTTGTACAAAAATGTTCTATTTTCCTAGCTATCTATTTTGTCCGCTACTGTGTTTTCTCCGTGATAGTGTATGTGGCAGTTACATAATCTCCTGTCAACTTTCAAAGACTTGGAGTCTAGCCCGTCATTCAATTCATGGCCAATGAGTCTTCTGTGTGGGCATGGTCTTCTCCTGAGGATCCTAGGAACGCCTATCATCCTCCCTGCAGGTGGGACACACACTCTCTGCTTTGTCTTCCTGCTGACAAGTCACATGGAGCTATGCTGGAGCCCTGAAACTGACGGCACTACATGGAGACGCACAGCAGTGCTGGGATGCTTCCACTGCTACTGGATCGACAAGACTTTCCACCCACAGACCTGTGATCTTCCTGAATTCATCCTCATTCTGTTTCATGAGTCTAAAGAGGGATTTATAGATCGGTCCCGGGTGTATGGGCTAATATCAGAATTATGGGCTTGATCTGGACTGCACTGGGATATTTTCTCAATATTCTTTGCTATGAAATTCTCTCATACACATACGAGTGTCTATGAATTTGTTTCTTTAGTCAACCAGGACGAACACAGTATGTCTATGCTCTGAAGTAAGTCCCTTACATTTATCCCTATTTTCTTAATGATGGTCTTCATAACTCTAAAAATTCATAACTTCAAAATAGGAATTTACATTTGGGTTTTTCGCCCACCTGGAGCTCATTTTTGTGCATTATGTGAGATGTCAATATAGTTCTGTTCTTCTACAGATGGAAATTCAGCCCTGCTAGGATCATCTGCTGAAGAGACTATCTCTCTCTCTTTCTCTTTTTGCCCTTTGTCGAAGACCATCTGTCTATAGATAAATGAATGTATTCCTGTTTCTCCCCGGGTTCTTTATTCTGTCACACTGGCTTATATATCTGTTATTATAAGCAGGTATGAGACTGTTCTAACTACTGTAGCTGTGTGGGAAAGGCTTTGAGGTAGAGAAGAATGAAGCCTCCTACTTTCTCTTTCCTCTTAAGAAGTGCGTTTATCATTCTGGGTCACTCCCTTCTCCATATAAAATTAGTAGTTAGTGTTTCCATTTCTTTAAAGAATGAAGTTGGAGTTCCAGTTCCAGTGTCTTCTTTTCCTATGCTCTGCTCCTGACTCATTACTGTTAATTTCACCAAGGAACAAGTCAGTAACCACCATTTAGAAATTTAGGGATGGCATTTAGGGATACTGTAAAGACACTTGTGGAAACCAGAGGCACTAGTCATTATATTAGAATTACTCTAACCAACTGTAACATAAAAACCCTGGAGAAGGTGTGTTCTTACTTGATTCAAAGAACAGAGGAGACATGAAAGTGAAGGGACCAGTTAAGATTCCTACCAAGACTCCGAGAATCCTGAACAGGAAAATTCCTCCTTTTGAAGGTTCTAAGACCTCAGGTCATATCTAGATGAGAATCCACAAGTGTTTTATCAACTTTCACAGTCTTCCTGAGATACGTAAAGCAGATCACTTTCAACACTGGATCCACACAACTTTGCACTTACCAACCTCCAATATCCAATATCCATCACTGAACCTGTAGTAGAAGTTTAAGTCACTATTGTGGATGCTTAAAGCAAATATTTTAATAAATGGATTAACTGTAAAAAAGGTCTTCTTATCCATGAAAATGGATTGTTTTTCCACTTATAAAGATTCCAAAGTCTCTTTAGTTTCTTGAAGAGGTGTTCTTTAGTTTTCTCTATTTATGTCTTTTGTTTCTCTAGTTAGATTTATTCCTAAAAGTTTCATTTACTATGTGGGTATTGTAAATGGTACTGGCCTTTTTACTTCTTTTATTTTTATTTCTTTTCTTTTTACTTCTTTTTTAGAGCTCCTTTTGTTAGTATACAGGACTCTTGTTGTATGCTAATATTATCCTGCCATGTTGCTCAGTCTTTCTATTGTTTCTAGCAATTATTTTTCTCAAGCATTAAGAGATTTCTACACATAAAATGATATCATATTGCTGAGGCCCAGTGGCATAAGTAGTTGAGTGCGGGACTGCGGCCTGCAGGCTTGGCGGTTCAAATCCAGTGACGGCTCTCAGGAGCAGCACTGGGTCAAGCCCATGACCACCAGAGGCAGTGATGCCCACAAAAACAAAAACAATAATTTAAAAAAAAATGATATCATACTATGTTAGCCCAGGTAGACTAGAGAAACAAATCCATAGACACGCATATGGATATAAGGAAAAGGTTTATATACAAGAGGAATGGGACATTGAGAAAACATCCCAACCCAATCCAGTACAAAGTCAAAAGTCCAATATTAGCTCATATGTCTGATACCAGTCTATAATGTCTCCTTCCCACTCATGAAGTCACAGGCCAGTGGGTGCAGAGTCCTGGCACTGGCAGGGGTCCCCTCATGGCTCCTCATTTCCAGGGCTCAGGATCCATCAACAGCATCCAGTGGTTGTAGAAGCAACTCAGCGCTGGCAGGGGTCTCAATGTGGCTTCTCCAACTTCAGAGATCTGGTTCCATCAGGGCAAGGCCATGTGGCTTCTCTGCCAGTTTGTCCAGCTCCTCTGATGCTGCCATCTTGTCTTGTCCGTAGTTTGTTGTCTCTGAGACTAACCTCCAACAACTGGGGAGATAGCTTCTCATCTCTATCAGGGAAATATCGTGAGATTTCCCAGAAATCTCAGGAGAAAGTCATGCCCACCCGGAGGCCTCATTGGCTACTCAATGGTTATCTCCAGATTAACAGGCTAGACTCCACCCCTACATCTCAGTCATTAAATTAACATAAGCAATGACCACCACACATACTAAAAGACTGAGAGCTTCACTTCTTAGACAATTGAAATACTTTGCATCCATTTTGCTGTCAAATGTCTCTGATTAAGACCTCTGCCAAGTGGTGGAAGAAAGGAATAAAAGAAACCACAAGATAAAATAAAGAATAAAGGAGAAAAAAGAATAAAAAGAAAAACAATATACAAGGATATAGTAATTTTTAAGATTACTAAAATAATTAAAACGATCTTTTACAAAGGTGGTTTGTCGAGGATCTTCCTTCAGCCTAGAAGCATCGTTCATAGCTGGAGGAGGCATATGCCACCAAGAGAAAGTCAGGAAGATGGGATGGTGCAGTGGACCCACATGGTGAATGAGGCAATGGCATGGTCAAGAGTGGCGTCCAGGGGTGGAGCTGAAGTGCACGTCTCCCTTGAATTTTACAGACCCAGCAGATCCCTGAGGAAGGCACTGTTTTGATTGGATTTTTGAAGACAATCTAGCAAAACTTAGCATATATTACTAAAAGAATCTGTCTGCTGCTGTCAATTGCTTGCAGAGCCATGTTTAAATATACTTTGTCTGGAATAACTCATTTACATACGAATTGGAACCCTAGGAACAGTACTTTCTGACTTACTTTCATAAACTCTGCCCACCAAAGCTTAACATGGCCCCTCCCTTTTCCCCTTTTACAATCACACCTAAATACATGATTTGTGACACAAAATTATTACTTCAAAAATTTTACCCAGTTAAATAATTTAGAAGTATAAATTTTTTTTAAAAATCAACCTATTGTACATTGAAGTAAGGAAAGAAAAGAAAACTGTGTAATTGTTAAATTAGAGGTACTTTTGTTTTTCTCCAAATAAACTGAGAGCGTACATCTGCTAAGGTGCTATCAGGGATCCCCTTTAATCTGGTTTCTCTTCAAATCGAATAAATCTTTTGCCTTTTTAAAACACCCCTTGGATCATATTTTGTTTGTCGCTGACAAATATATAGGATGACCAATTATTTTTTTCTTCAAATAAGTCTTTTCATGTTACTTATGACAAATTACATGCAGGCTTATTGAGGAAGGACTCATTCCTTTTTCAAAGAAATGGTTATATTACACCTTTTATGTTTAAAAAGGAGCAGCTCTATCTAGACAGATTCTAAATGTATAATCTGATTCTGTAATATTCATTTTAATACTTGTCTGTTTTTCACTCTTTTTAAATTGAAAGATCATTTTATTTGGGGCTCTTATAGCTCTTATTTCAAAAAGTGTATCAAGTATATGTGTACATAAGAAAATTGTATCAAGCATATTTTTTTATTTTAATTTTATTTTTTTCAAGCATATTTTTACATATGTTGCCATCATTATTTTCTAGACATTTACTTTCTCCTGAGCCCTTGGTATCAGCTCCTCCTTTTGTCGCTCCTCCCTCACCCTTGTGACCCCTTGATAAATGATAAGTTACTATTATTTTCATATCTTACACCCAGCGCTGTCTCCCTTTCTCCACGGTTTCTGTCGCACATCCTTCTGCGGTGTGGGGTGTGGTTATGTGTAGATCCTTGTGATCGGTTTTCCCGTCCTCCCCTCCTCCCTCTACCTTCCCCCTACCCTCCTGGCATCACCAATCCCATTCCTGTTCCTGGATTCCATGTGTCCTGAACTCGATCCTCTTATTTGTGCCTGTGCGCATGTTCCGATCCACCCCACAGTGAAAGGCAGGACTGGGATCATAATAGTGAGGAGTGGGGAATCCTCTAGGAACCAGAGGGATAGAGTGTCTTTCATCAGTGATATACTGGACTCTGTTTGTCTCATCTCTTCTTTTGACACTTTTGTGAGGGGGTGCAAGATAACCAATTTTAGCCTTGAAAACTCCTTGTTCTAGGAATATTCAGTCCTGGGGTAACTAAAACAGTTGTTGTTGTACTTGGCAATATAGTGTGTACCTAACAAATTATTTGTATTTGTTTGTTTACTTACTTATTTGACTATTCACTGCAATCGAGTGCAAGATTACGGAAAGAATTGGTTCTCCGTCCAACATGTCATACACATCTAGTTTAATGACATTGATGACAGTGTAACAATGTAACACACTCACAATGTGACAGCACTCTTCCCACTTCCTTTCTCTGTTGGCTGTTTCCATTCATCTTTATCTCCTTCCCATCCTGGTGGAATTTATTCCTGGGCAAATGCTTCCCTTTTGATATGACCTTCATATGATTGATTGTTCTCAAGTGCTTGTGCCTACCCGATGTTACTAACCATCCTATAGCCGTGTCCACTGACTGCAGATTGGAGGTGATTTTTGTCCTAATGCTGAAGTGAGACCAAGGGCCTTCATCCTGGGAACTTCACCAGCCTCTATGTAATCAGTAAGGCTGGACTTTGAAAAACATAACTTTAAATTTTGTTTCACATTTTTCTACTACAATATCCAGAGTCCTTTAAAAGGTCAGCAGGGGTAGACAAATACCATCTATACAAAATTGTTTTATTTGAATGCCTTAAAAAATTAACTCCCTTTAAATATATATAAAATGTGTTATCCTCAGGTTCTAGGGCTGCCATTAAAAATGCCACAAACACTTACTTGGCAGGAGAGATACCATGATCACGAAGGTGGTTTAGGCAGGGCAACACTTGCCCATTGCACTCCAGGTGTGCCAAACCCTGCAATTTCCCCAAATGTAGGAAACTCAGCTGAGTAGTTTGTGGTAGTGGGAGACGGTGTTCGCGCTCTCCCCTCTTATTATAGAAAGAAGAAAATAAGGAGGAAAATGCCATGAGGGAAGTACATTAAAAAACAGAAAATTTATTGTCTCAAAATGTTGGAGGCTAAGAAATGAATTTTTAAAAATCAGCAGGGTGTGTCCCCTTGTCCACACTAAAGGGGGATTGACTCATCTCTCTCTCTCTCTCTCTCTCTCTCTCTCTCTCTCTCTCTCTCTCTCTCTCAGCTGCTGGTATTTCTTGGTGTTCCTTTACGTCAAGCTTCATATCAGTGTGGCATTGTGCCCATGTATGACTCCATCTCCCTATCTATTCTGCCCTTTACAAGACACTACGCAGAAAGCTTTAGGGTCAATCCTATTTCAGCATGGGCTCCTAAACAAAAGTGATAACAAAGAGAGTACATATTTTCTAATAAGGTGAAATTACAGGCACAGAGGTCAAAGCTTCAACATATCTTTTGAAGGGACAAAATTCAACTCATACTGCAGACCCTCACTACCAATTTAGATTTTTAAAACAAAAAATAGGAAAACAGAATTTTCAGAACCAAGAATATCGCCCGAATTCTTAAACCTGCACATAAGTTCACCAGTATGCAGCACATGTATTCTTCAATTCTTTTAGAAAAATTCTTATTTTCTATCTTGTAATCTTATTGCACTCTATCACTTTCAATCAATCAAGTTAAGGTGGTTGAGCAAATGGACTTTGGATGGCAGGTTTTGAAAATCTGATCCTTACAAATACAAAATCAGCCCTGATGGCTGGGGAGCAATAATAAACCAGAGATTGTGATTTTCTTCAAGGCAGAGATAATGAGGCAGGTATAAGGGTTGTTGAACTCACTTTCTCTTCTCTGGGTAGTCAACAATAATCATGTGTCACTGATCATCATCGCCATCACACAAACAGCAGAATCAAAGCAAGTTGCACCTGTGTCACCTCTAAAAGTAGACCTGTCATCCCCTCACACTTGTGTGTTGAAACTGAAAGCAGCACTCATCCTCTGATCAAAACATATGTGATAAATCTTTGCAGGGATAATGACTCCTAACTTAGCTTGTCTCACTATGAAGGAGCCAAAATTTATCTCTTTTTCCACCTCTGTATGTGTGTGGGCATGTGTGTGAGTTTGTAGTTTTCCAAAGTCATTTGACAACACAAATGTTATGTCTGTCAACAATCTATAAGTCTAACATTCCATAGAGAACTGTTTGGGACATACTGTCTTAAAACATCTCATGAATGAAAAGTGATAATTAATGAATGAAACATCTCATGAATGAAAAGTGATAAGTGATGAAAGTGTTTCATCTCAGTGAAATGTTACGTATTTTTTTATAAATTAAAATGATCTCACTTAAATTAAGTATTTAGAGTACTCCGCAGTGGCTTTTACTGCTCCCAGTCTGATTGTGATTATTAAAGACCCCACCTTCAAATACCCTACATCCATTCTGGGAAGAAGAACAAGGAAGCAAGGAATGCTACCTATTCTAGGAGTGGGTCCCTCAAACTTCACTAACAACCTCCAATAACATCTCATGGGGCAGAACCATGGCACGTGACAAAAAACAATGAAAATAACAAATCACATCAGAAAACCAAAACCAAACCCAAACCAGTTGATTTTAACTCATGACCACCACATGTGTGTCAGGAGAGAACAGCAGTCCATAGAATTATCCAAGATTGTCACCTTTTGGAAGCAGATCACCAGGTCTTTCTTTTGAGGTATGTATAGGTGGACTTGAACCCCCAATCTTTCGGTAAACAGCCATATGTTTATATTTTACACTACCCAGGGACTCCACCACATAAGTACCATGTTCTTAGAGAGATCACAACACAATTTTAACTATAAATTTTGCTGTCTACTTGTCCGACAAAACTCAGAAAAAGAGATGAAAGGATGATTGGAATTTTGATGAGTAGAACATAGATGAAGTACTGGGGCTGTTCATGTGCCTGCTTCCTAACTGAGGGTCAAGTCCACCCAGGGGAACTTGGAAGAAATTCTGGTGATCTCTTTCTAAAAAAATCAGTCCTCCACAACCCCTTAGAGCACAATTCTACTTTGACCATGTGAGATTTCCAGAATTAACTGAATAGACTTTCTGCTTTACTTTGATTTTTCACCAGTGTGTTATTAACAACCTGTGGTGCATAGATGACCAGCTTGCTTTCTGAAAGTGTGTACTTTTGTTAAAGAAACTTCATGGTTTCCCAATGTACAGGGTTCAGATAGAACAAAGCATTGCTGGTAGGCAAGAAATGACAAGGACCTGAAGAACCACAATATTGGGCTAAAAAAGTACCAAAGTTTCGAGAGATGGCAGCATTTTGTTCTGTAGTACATGATTTTGACAGAACTGCCTCAAGGGCAACCAGCAATGTGAACAACAAATGGGGTTTCTAAATTTTATTCTTCCTCTCCATTGACATCCCTGTTGACAGTCATTAATTTATTTGTAAACTAATTCACTAAATACTTACCGAAGTTGTTCTCTCCATTATTAGTGTCACATGTGAAGTGTAGGCTATATAACATTACAGTTAATATATGTATCCACTGTCTATTTCCTTATCTGTTTGAGGTAAAAATAATCATAATAGTGACCTCCTAGATTTATGAAATTAACTAAATTAGGGAAAACTTCCACAGAGGCTATCATGCATTAAATAGTCAAAGTGTTACCTTAATAATAAACTTATTTGCTTTGGCTATACTCTTAAGAAGAGATATGTAAAGTGCCTAAAATTGAGAAATCCCTTTTTGACTTTTTATAGAACTGCCTTTTCTTTTTCTGACCAATCATTCTACAAAGGAAATGAAAATGCAGGACTGTGACTGTGGTTAATCCAAATGTGTAGTTTCCTTGCTAGAGAAATTGTTTCATCAGTTCCTCTAGAATGGTGAAATATCCTGTTTTTCATTTCATGGCTCTTTTTTTTCCATGGATAAAATCTATGAGTAAGCTGCATAGTGTCAAAAAAGAGGTAGATTATGAAGATGCTGTTTTTTCTTTCACAAAAGAATGGAACCCTAGAATATCTTTCCAATATGAGGATAATTGAGTTGACCCAACTTCATCTGTCTTATTTGCTTATTTTAAAGCTTATGCCATCTACTATGGCTTCATCAGCAGCATAAAAATAAAAGAGATGATGGAAAATAGCACACTCTTTATCATTGGGAGCACTTGGACCTCAGGATAAATTTATTTTGAGGAACTCAAGGATTAGATCATTGAATTATTTCAAAAATCTAATCTATGGCAAGGAGTTACTTTAGCAGGCTAGGGTTACTTTTAGGAAATTCTATAATGCATTAAGGTCACCTTCACTTCTTATCACCTCTTCCTGTCTTTGTTCCCTATACCTGGACCTACCTTCTCCATTCATCTGAAATTCCTTCCTGGATTTCCTGGTGCATCTCTTTGCTTCATTTGGCATTGAAGCACCTCATTCCTTCTCAAAATGTGTCTTCAGATCACACCTGGCTTTTAAAACTCTCTAGATTGGAATTAACATAGATGCTGCCCTACTAATATTTAATTTCCTAATAAAGACATTGATAGCATACTGTTTACATTTTTAAATGTTATGATGCTGGAAAAGTTACCTAAAATAGTGAGTTACACAGTAGAGATAATAAGAAATTAATAGATTACAACAAAAAAGCAGCTGTAAAATTTTAATGTTCAATGTCTGTAAAGCAGCATCCAAGTTGAAACTGGGGGCAGTAAGAAGGTTATAGGACTCACTAAGAGAAGCAGATGACTGATGTTTGGCTGCTAATCAAAGGATGAAGGTTCAACTCCATCCAGTTACTTGAAAAAAATATCTTATGATTTCCTTTTTAAAAACCAAGCCTTTGAAAAACATCTGGAACACAGTTCATCTCTAACACACATGGAGTCACTATGAGTTAGGGTCAGCTTGATGAGGGCTGACTTCATAAAGTTATATGTTCGATGAAAAAAATGACGTAAGTGAAGTTATCTTATGGTAAGAGAAACGTGGGTTACATATACAAGAGCGTCTAACTCTATTCAACAATGAATTAGATGATGGTATTTTAAAATATCTACTGTAGTGTCTACCTGACAGAGAAAATAAATATATGGTCATCTGATTATGTGCTCAAAACATTTGTAACAATGAAAATACATCCTGAATATCAGATGTTTACGTTTCATTGTTACAATTTGAACATAATTAAAGTATATTGATACATCACAAAAACAATATGTAATTATATATTGTGAAATATTTATTTCAAGTTAGAAATAAATGAAATATTGTCTTGAAGTATGGTGTAACATGGGTAGAAATCTTAATATAATAACAGTAAAATACATTGTTACATTTTGCACAGTATGTGTATAAAGTCAATGTCAGTGCAACAGTTGAAATAGCTTCTTTCCCATCAGATCAGAAATTCTCAGGGCAGTTTTTGCAACAGCACAATGAAGATCATCTTCCACAACAAGTTTACTTCTGCATTTACACTCGCTAACCAAAAAACTGGAAAACCTTATTTCTGAAAGATATGCTGTTGGAAATGGAAGAAAAAGGCACAACACAATCTCAGACAGAATAGGATATGACTGCAACATGTGATCCAGAATTTTGTAACTGGCATTGTAGAGAAATCAGATATATATCAGCTATATATATATATATATATATATATATATATATATGATAATATTATCAGTTATATATTATATATAATTTTATTGGGGGCTCATACATCTCCTATCATGATCAATACACACATCAATTGTATGCAGACCACATTTTCACCATATTTGCTGCCATCATTGTTCATGAAACATCCTCCTTCTACCTAGACCCCTGGTACCAGCTCCTCATATTTCCCCTCTCTCCCCACCCTCTCCCATGAATCCTTAACAGTTTACAAAATGTCATTATTTTTGTCATCCTACACTGTCTGATGATTAAAGAGAGGATTTCAGAAAAAGATAATATATTTGAAGGAGGAAAGAGTAGCACTGAATTAATTCAGCACAGAACTATCAAAATCAAAGACTAATCTCTCATTCTTAAAGGAAGAATGAGAAAAAAAAAAGAATAACAAAAATAAAGATTGTCTGAGAGAGAAAAAAGAAAAAATTTAAAGAGAAACTGAAGACGACAACCAGATAGTATCTTCGATCAAGAAATCCCTCTGCCTCAACCAGAAACCAACAGGTATTGACTCATATTCTGAGGAATCAGATGCTCATGTGCTGTCTTGATGCTTTGAGATTTTGGTTTGTGTTTTATTGATCTCGTCTGTATTTCTCTTGATCTTTTTTTCCAGCTCACTTAAGGTACACAAATATAACTTTTTTATTTTCAATTTTTTATCAAGAATTTCAATATAATTGTTTTTCAGGAAGAATTTCTGACCTGTATCCTGTCTTCTTTCCTTGTGTGAAGTGAAATTGTCTGTTTTCTCTGAGTCATTGATTGCATTTGTTGTATTTTTGTTGACTGGATTGTTATATGCTCCTATTTCACCCTTTTCCCATTGTTTGAATATGTCTGAGCTAGCAGGGGTTATGATACTTTTTCACTGGTTTGGCTCATTAATAGGTGAGACAAGGGGTGGAAGTTTAAGAATATTTTGGTGCTCACTGTTCACTTGGAGAATTTAAGAACAGAGTAGACATATCATGGCCAATTGTTGTCAAGGAGGTGGTGCAGGAGCAGGTGGTGAGGCTCACCCAGTGGATAGGGTTTCAGGAAGATAGTATGGACAAAGATGCTGTTTTTTTTCCATGTGGGACAAAAATGAAAAAGAAAACTAAAAACAAAACAAATCAAGAAAAGTAAACAATGAATAAAAACTACTAAAATTTATAAAACTAGGGAAAGAAAAAGATAGTCTTAAAAAAAGCAACAATGCCAGGGGTGGGGAGTGGGGGTGGGGGGATAAAGCATGAGGGAGAAAAACAGAAAAAGAGGAAAACTAATAAGTAAGGGAAAGTGAAAATAAATGAAGGAGAAAGGTGAGGCTGAATCGGGTCAGAGTTCCCTTGTGCAAAGCACCCATAGAGGATGGGGTACTTTGTTCAAGACTGAGCTTCTCCCAGCTCCCTAGGAAACAATGAGCGTTTTAATGCAATCTTAGATAATGGTATCTTTTCAAAGATCCCTCACAGATAATGACAATAGACAGTACATTTCTTATCTCCAGGACATTGAATCATAGTATTTAATTCATTTACACAAAGTTAAACATTCAAGGAATATTAGAGTTTAAGTAATGATGATAAAGCAACAATAGTGAACATTATTTGAGTGCTTATTTCCTTCTGCAGTTTTTGTTATTGGTAGTGGGGCTTTGTTGTTCTATCATTTGCCCTTGAGTCAAAAATAGCTCCCAGTGACACCACATAGGCCAGGGTAGAACTGTGTTCCATGGAGTTTTCAGTGACTGATTTTTCAGAAGTAGATCAGAAAGTCTTCTGGTGACTCAACTTTCCAATTTTGGGTCAGTAGCTAAGTTCCTTAGCTGTGTGCATGACCCAAGTACTCCTTCCATGATTTACCTCCGCTACCTCTAATTATTAAGAGAACCTTTTAAGGAAAGTATTCATTTAGTACCCTTTGGAATCATATATAGGTCTTCAGAGAACACTAGCGGAATGACTGATTGAAAATCCAAACAGTGGCTAATACACTGATGGACTCTAAGCCTACTAAACTCTCACAAGAGAATCTGAATTTTAAACAATTGTAATTAAGCAACAAAGAGATATCAAGGAATTGATCTATTCAAATGACTGTTTCTTGATCTCTGACAAGTTTCACTAGAACTCAAATAAATGTCGGACAGTCCTATTTCTTGCCTTACTATTCATAGTCTGTTATGATCCACACAGTCAAATGATTTTGCATAGTCTATAAAATACAGGTGAACATTTTTCCTGGTATTCTCTGATTACTGTCAAAATCCATCTGATACCAACAATGATATACCTTGTTCCATATCCCATTCTTAATCTACTTTGAGTTTATGGTAGTTTCCTATTGCTGAAGGCTTTCAAAACTTTGTAATGAAAAGAAGAATACTGTATGGTTCAAAATAAAGAAAGGTGTGTGTAAGGGTGGCATTCTTGTGCCATGCTTGTTCAATCAGTATGCTGAGCAAACAGTGCAAGAAGCTGAACTACATAAAGAAGAATGCTGTATTAGGACGGGAAGAATCCTCATTAACACCTGTGAGATGCAGGGGACATAAGTACAAGAAAAGACAGGGAATGCAATCTAATTTAGCAACTTGAGTTTTCCAGTGTGATGATTGTTATATTTGAGTATAAACTGTCAGCTTCATTTTTACCATTTATTAAATCCTTCTCTGTTATAGTTGCCCTGACATTTTTGATGAAGTCAAATATACTCTAGTTTAAGGAACTCTGGATAGAATCATGAGCACCTTGAATCAGATCCGTTTGCTGGAACATTCCACTTGGTATTCTGTCAGTTCCTGGACACTTGCTGCTTGTGGCTGATACCTTCAGTGAAGGTTGAGCTTCTTTTTTAACCTCATTCATTCTTGACGACTTGACGACTTCCTAGAATGGTTAAACGTTGAACAACTCTTTGGGGTACAGAGATTCCATGGGTTCCTTCCATTTCCTTTTGCTACTTCGCGCATGGTTCATTATGACACGTAGAATTCTCCAATATCTCAACCCAAGTCTTGAAGTTTTCTTTAGTTCTTTGAGCTTGAGAAACATCAGGTGAGTGTGTACATTTTGTTTGCTTTCCTAACTCCTGATGTTTTCGCACTTCATGGTAATGCTTTATAGAGTTCCATTAAAATATTCAACATGACGGAGATGGAAATTTTGGACTTCCGGCATAAAGAATTGTGATAAAGTCAATTTCTGTTCTTTAAAGTCCATCACTTGGGATATTTGTGTTACAGCTGCACCATGTAACTAAAGCACTCCCCTGTTGGCTTCACCAAATTCGTATTCATTTATGCCACTGTGCTCGAGGTATGCATACATATATATACACATCACAGAAAAAAAAACATTTTCCCTACTTACTCCCAAAATGTGATTAAAACACTAGGGAAAATCATCTCCTAGCATGATTCCTCCTATTATTGAATAAACTCAAAACAACCAGCACGACAATAACAATGATAAAAAGCTTGCTGAAATTTCAAAGAAAATAAGAAGGGCAAAGATATATAGACTTGGAAGATGTTTCATCACTACAAAGTTTTTTTAAGGTGCTATCTATTGTTTCTTTTCTTAGATAACTTAAATAGCTCAACTAAATTTTCAGTACTCTTTCTACCAGTCTTTGAATGACACAAATAGTTAAGCATTTGACTGAGCAAAAGGTTAGTTGTACAAACTCACACTGAGACCATTTGGAAGAAAGGCCTGCTTGCTATGTCTGAAAAATCAACCACTGAAAATCATTTAAAGGACACTTCTACTCTGACACCTATGCTACAACCGCTAGTTCAATTCAACTCAATAACTTTCAGAAGCCTTCCTAGGTTTCATGTGTTAGGCTGAGCTTTCTAGAGAAACAAAACCAGTGCCAGGTATATGTGTACAAGAAAAAAATTATCAATAGGGAATTTTGTATCAAGGAGTCCGCCCAGCCTAGCCCAAATTAAGTCCATGGGTGAAATGATAAATGATTGTTTTCAGACTTAAATAGCAGCAGATGGATGAAGCAGGAAGGTGTTGCAGGAAATTGGGAAATCATAGACCAGAGGGGATAGTGTCATGTGAATCCAAAGTCTGCAGGAATATCACAAAGTTCCAACAGCATCTCAGGTCGACAGACCACATGGACTGCCAGTCCCAGATGTGAGATACACAGAGAACTCAGTAAAGCAAGAAAATGAGGGGCAAGAGAGGTCTCAATTCTCCTCGATATTTCTTAAAAAAATCCAAAATCCAAAGGAGGTAAAATCAGGCTGGGACCTGATTGATAGGCCTGTCTCCACCCATATCTTTTTCCAGGTGCCAGATTGACACAAACAGCAACCTTCACATTTCATATGTCTAGAGGGATCCCTCCTTCTCCGAAACCTTAATAGGAATTTGATTTATGTAACAGTAGCAGCAAGTTGGTATCTATTGTTCACGTCGCACTTGGCAGTGCTGTTTTACTTTCAAAAGTGCAGTAAGCAAGACTGTGTTGTTCTAGGTGCGTCACTTAGTCCCATCACCTAGGGAGCTGAGCCAGGCATTCTGAGAATTCTGCTCTGAATTTGTAGAGCTGGCCAAGCTGAGTATGCACACAATGAAATATTTAGAAAAAGAAGCCGTAGTGACATAGGTGTCTTGGACCTGGATGTTCTGTATGTCAGTAGTTGGGGTCTTAGTCAATTTGATGTCTCCTGTCATATTGAGAGGAATTCAGTCAAGTGTTCATGAACCCTTTATCACCTCCTGTATATATACAGCTTAAAAACCACTTCTACAACGGAAACCTCGTCTCAATTGGGGTCCATTTTTCAAGAAGGATTGAAAGGGGAAGATCATTAAGTTATTGCCTTACTAAAGTGTGCCTTGGTCACCACAAATCAATAGGCCCACCAACGAGAGTGGTAAGTAAACCTTACTAGAAATCCCAGTCAAAATTCGGAGAAGGGTATGTGTGTCTCAAAGAAGATAATTACATTTCTGTTGCTAGATGAATGGGAAGAGCACCCTCCCGTCTAGGAGAGAAATAAAACAAATACTGAACAATAATTATATAAAATCCCAGGGGAGACTATACCTGGTGCTACCTTCCTAAGTGGGCCCTTTTGACCTGATTTCTATCCACCTCGTATGTCTGATTTCGTCTCTATCTCACCTGTAATCCTTGACTTCAGGCTGAAATTCCGGACAGTAAGTAAAAGAATCTATCCCAATGTTATCGAACTGGCAGCCTTTGGACTTTAGCTCATACCTCTTGCCTTGTGGGTGCTCAAGGAATAGCGGCCAGAGACAACAATAGATTGACTAATTTAATGCCCTCCTTGCTTTATTATAGGAAGAAATATGAGAGTTTCTACTCCTGTAAGAGAGCACAGACTCAGAAACTCAGTGGGGGCAGGTCTAGCCTGTCCTAAGGGTCACTATGAGCCAGAATCAACTCAATGGCGGTGGGTTTGTTGCTTTCTTTCTTTATTATGACAGGTATTCTTCAGGTAGACTTGGTTCTGACTTTGTCACTGAACATTCTTGAAAGTTTGGGGCAGCACTGTCCTCTGGTGGGAGTGGGAAGCCCAGCTTGCTCCTGGAGAGCTGCTGCTGGATTTGATCTGCCAACCCAGTGGCCCGCAGGCAGGTGTGGGCAGGCAGGGAAGTTACTGTTAAGAGTTTTCTGCAGACCAAACCACATCTCAACCATCTTAAACAGACCATATTTCAAACCATGTCATATTTCCTCAATTTGACTAACAGCAAACTAAATCTATCACTGCCTGTATCAACTTAACAACAGAACCTGAAATCGACAAGACTGTCCCCACCTGATACCATGCGTTGACTTTGAACAATCTCTTGTGAGAAAATAAATGTCTTTTAAAAAGCTACTCAGTTGTCATATTTCTATTGTAGCAATAAGAAGAAGGGGAGAGAGAGCTTTGTTAAGAGAACAGGGCTGTTATTATGAATGTTGTCAGTTAAATCAGAGTGGGGTGGGTTCTAACCCTCAAAAGACAGCCTATAAAAAAGAAGAACTGGCATGAAAACAGTGTTGCACACAGGAGAAAGACACTCTATGTGAATATTTCTTTAAGCCAAGAAACTGAAAGCATCAAGAGAAAATTGTTCTGTAGAGCTCACAAAGTGGATAGTTAGCCCTTCCAGGGGCCTCGATTCAGACTCACAGGTTCCATATGGCTGAAAAATACATCTTTGTTCTTTATAGTCACCTCTTTTGTAGTGCTTTGGACATGTCATGAGAAATCAATCCTTGGTTAAGGACAGTAGTGGGGTCGTGAAAGAGAGATCGACTTTCAACATGCGCTATGTTGATGGCTCAAACATGAGAACAATTGTGGTAATGGTGTGGGACTTGGCAGTTCGATTATACGTGGGATTCCCATGAATCAGAACCGACTGGACGACTCCTAACCACAATGATAACAACATTCACAGCAACAGCCTTAGGAAACTAACAGAGACAGAGTTTCTCCTCCAATGACCCACAAATTCTAAGGAAAGTTCCTCTCTGAAAGAAAGGCGCTGTGATCACTTCAGCAGAGAAAGACCAGTTGGTGTGCATTGAAGGGGAAAACACAAGGGGATTGCAATCGGTGATGTTTCAATGATGTCTAATTCCTTTTAACATCAGAAGGAGAGATAATTACCATCAACACAAAACTGATTCCTTTGAGGTAGAGGTCGGAAGAACCTCAGCTCTCCAACTTTTCTACCTATTCTTACTCTAGCCATCTTCCCAGGGCACTTCCTCCTTCCATGCTAGATTCAATAATCCATTGCAATGTCATCTACACATAACTCCCACGTTAGACTTACTTATAACTTAAGGGGTTTGTTAAGGAAGTAGCAGTACTTAATTTGAGATAGGTTCAACAGGCTACAAGCAGGATCAAGCTCCAGGACCACTAGGCAAAGTGCAGAAGGCTAACCTTAAAAGGAAGGCCCCCCCCCTCCCTTGTTCAGTGCAAGACAGTGCTTTCAGCTTATTTTAGCCATGCAAGCAAGCAGATCCTGCTGTTTCTTGACCTTGCACACTCTTCCTGGGCCATCAGCCTCCTCTCAGCCTCTTCAGAAAATCCCCTCTGAGCCCCTCCTCTCATCTACTCTTAGGATACAAGGGGGAGGGAGGTGGAGATGAACCTGCTGTTAATCAATGTTAAAAATGTGACACAGTTTGAAATCTGGACTATTTAAGACTGGGTTTGCACACACACATAAAATTCCTCAAAAGTAGCAGCCAACCTCCATTTTGGAGTAAAATTCTCTTTTCAGCTTAAGAATGTCCTAAGATTCTTAAGAATCACCAAGTTTGGACAACCAGAATCATCTGGGCAAACAAGTGCTTTAGAAAAGGACTGGATCTGGAAATCTTGAGGGAGTAACTTTCTTCAAATGCCAGCCTCTCCTAGTCTTGGAGGGGTCATATTTTGAAAGCTTACTGCCCAGATTTCCATTTCCCCCTGGAGATGAGCTGTACTTTGAAGTGCCCAATGAAGATGCTTTGCAACTTCTTCAGAAGGAAGCAGGAAAAGTCAGACTGCTTCACTCTAAAATTGGAGAAGCAGGTGCAGCCCATTGGCCACACTGTCAATGCAGATTTCCTCGCAGGAAACAATATGTGCTGAAGAAAGAGGCTCTGGAAGACATTTGTCTCCTGATCAGTAGAATTCCCCTGGCATGGGAAATTGTGTATTACCATACCATATCCCAATCTTCCCAGTAAAGAAACATGGAACTGCTGAGTCCCGCGCTGTACAGGACTTGCATGCAAATTATAAGTGATATTTTGGAAGACACAAACTTGAATCCCACGACCGTCTGCCCCAAGACTGATACAGAGAATCTTCTACATGTTTCTGGAGAGACCATTGAACAAACCCGCCTTTGCCCAAAATGAATCTGGTTCTCTATCTGGGTGAAAGAAACTTCATGGAGAATGGAACCTAGAGAGTGGGGTATGCAGCAGCCACTTTAAATTGTGGCACCTCAATACAGAACACAGAATGGCCTACACTTACTTGAGCCATATCAATCCTGGTATCTCTTACTCCAGTAAAGCCTGTTCAATTTTAGTCCTGAATATAAAGCTGCAGACATGACTAAGGTTGATGAGAAGCAATACAGGTAAGGGAAATGCAGAAGGGATCACCCTCTTACCAAGACCCATGGTAAATCCAATAACCCCAACATATAAACTTTCACTCTCTGTGTCCAAAATTCTTTGGCAGATTATATCAAGCCACAGTTCACTGGTAATAAGTTACAGCAAGCAGCAGATATAGCCATTAGGAGATAGGTCTGTGTCAGATAAATAATGCAAAGAGAAATTCACCACAAACGAACCTCACCAAATAGTATCAGGAATAACAGCCAGTTGAGGACTGGCAGGTGGTTTTACTCAACTGCTCAAGGATTCAAAATGTATCTGTCTACTCGTTCCTGTAGACACCTTCTCAGGTTAGGGGAGTCCTTTCCAGCCAGGTCTGAAAGACCTGTTGAAGTCACTAAAACTCCATTAAAAGAAATTAATCCCAAGAATGGCCTGCCATCCACTTTGTAGAGTGACCATGGACCGACCGACTTTTTGTCAGAGGAAACTGGACGCGTAAGTAAAGCATTGCAAATTAAGTGAAGCATCAGTTGGGTGGAGGCCTTAGTCTTCAGGAAAGAATGAACAGGCAAATTAAACTCTCAAAAGGACAGTGACAAAAACTCTGTCAGGAAAGCAGCTAAACTGAAAAGAGGTCTTGAATCTTGCCCTATTCTTTCTTCAGTGGCCCCTTCAGGGAGACTCATGAAATAGTGTATGAATGGAGTTTCTTTGAGTGTATATGAGAAATCCTTTTAGTCCATGTTGATAATTGTCAGAAGAGTCTGTTGAGATAAAGACCTATGTGAAGTGGCTAACTCTATAATGTATGATCTAGGCCTTTCTAGGTTCTCTACCCAGCATTCAGCCGAGAGGCCTAGGCCTTAAGGAGGTGGAAGACTTTTTTTCCCACAGGACCAACACAATGAGTACTGGCCAGGCCTCATTGATGTTATCCTGACACTGACCACTATGAAGCTTTCAGGAGTCAAGCCTTGGATTTCCTACACCAAAGTGAAACCAGTCACCTCTACAGAAAGGAGTTCAGAACCACCGGATGGACGGAAAATGTGCATTATATGGTCATGATGACAAGTCTTTTTCTTACCAAAACCCCAGGGAATGCCACCTGGGATGTCACCCCTCTCCAGGAGAATGCAAATTTGTGGCAATTTTATTTTTGAATGGGATGAAATTTTCAGATTTCTGTCTGGACTTCCATGAGAAAACCCAGCCTCATGCTCAACAGAAGTCAGCACCACCACTTTCTTCACAAACAGACCTCAAAAATATGATGTAATTTAGATGAGCAATGGGGGATCTTATGGGGGAAAATAGAGTCCACCTATTGTTAATCAGTCCTGGAAATGCAACATAGTTGGATATGCTGTCTGCTTAAGGCTAGACTTGCAGAAAAACTTCTGTGTAATAGCCACCCCACTCCTTGCAGGAAAATTCCCTTTTAATTTATGAGTGTTCTAATTCAGCATGTTTGGACAAACAAAATCATGTAGGCAAACAAAGCATTTTAGATCCTGAATGGAGCCTGAGACCTTGAGGGAGTGACAAGGTGCCACCTGCGTCTGTAAACAAAGCCGCCCTTGTCCCATTGCTGAAGTTCTGTGCTCCCTGGAACCTGTGGAACATTCCCTCAATTCCCTTGCCGTATAATTAAGTGTTTATAATTTTCTTACTGTTCACTGAGATCTTGGAAGCAGTTTGGAAGGGTTTCAACCCCACTGCTGCCTTCAGTCAAGCAGAAGGAAGCTTAGAATGTCTCAAATCAACCTGGTATCTGCATTTGTCTGAAACAGTGACAGCCTTCCCAGACTTTATCAGCTGACATCAGTCATGCATGCTCCATCTCCTCTGTGCAAGCTTCTCTGGCTGTGGCCTCCCCGACATCAGCGAATTGAAGCAGCTCATAGACAGGGAACATTTTTATTCGGTTCTCTTAGCTGCATTCTTAGCAGCAGGTTTCTGCCATCACCACCAACTCTGCCTCAGGGCCCCTTCCAGGCTTCTTGCTGTCTCCCATGTTCCAGCGCCTCACCTATGTTACAGCTCTGTTAAAGGTTCATCACCCCTATGCTTTGTTTCTTCTTTTTGCCTCTCTTACCCCCTCACCTCTCCTTCTTTCTTTCTGAAGCCTCTTTACAAGTGGCCACACGCCTATAAAACTCACTTGTCACTTTTCAAATCATAGACCTTCCAGCAGAACCTCTAACTGAAAAATCCTTTCAATGAACCATGGTTGCTTCATTTTCACAGCCTACATCCGCTTCACCTGCACAGTCTACAGTACATTCTCCTTGCCATGAAACAGACCCATCACAGCCAGGATGCAGCCAGACAAAAAATAGGAAACCATCAGTTTGTTTACACCTGACTCAGGAAATGTCAGTCAAACTGGACAAAGTAACGCATTCTTGGGGGTGGGGGTTCCCTCAAACCGTTTCCCCAAGGAATCAAGGTACAAGGCCACATCAAGGAACTCATCTTACTACAGATTCCAATTGGCTTGTGTTTGGAATCTGGCTATCCCGCATAAACCCTGCGACTTAAAGATTCTGTGGTCTCAGGAACCTGCGTTGTCATCACCTAGAAAAGGGGAAATTATGTTGAGCACATGGGGTTTTCCAAGTACTCCATGAAATAATGGCAGCTAGTGCCTTAGCTTCTATTCTATTTTTAGAATATTTAGATTACTTCCCATGGCCTTGAAAACAATTAGAAGAGTGACTAGGTTTCATTTAATAACCAATGAGATACTAACTTGTTGCGCCATCCTTAGTTGTTTGAATTGAATTATAGAAAATGCCCTTTTCACTGTTTTAGGTGCAATCTCGTAAGTTTCTACTCATAGCAACACCACGTACCATAAAAAGAAATATATTTTAGGAGTCTGTGCACCACCTCCTCCACCATCCTTACAACAATGTTATGCTTGTGCCCGTTGTTGAAGTCACTATATCAATTCTATCTCATTAAAACGGTTATTTTCCACTAACCCTATGCTTTATCAGATACGATGTCTTTCTTCAGGAACTGCCCCAGTGATAATGTGGTCACTGTATTTGACATGACGTTTCACCATCCTCATTTCTAAGAAGCATTCTGTATTTCTTCAAAGATAAGTGTGGGCGTTGTTTTAGCAGTCCATGGTCTACCAGAATGTGACATCTGGGTTGAAGGATGACTCAAATTAGAATTGTCCACATGAAGAGATCATTGAAGATACAGGTATGAAAGCAAAGGTAGATGCCAGATGGTGCTGGGCTTTCAAAAAGAATAGCACGTAGAGCAGTGGTTCTCAACCTTCCTAATGTTGCGACCCTTTAATACAGTTCCTCATGTTGTGGTGACCGCTCAACCATAAAATTGTTTTCATTGGAGCTGAGCCCTGGTGGCGTAGTGGTTGTGCGCGGGACTGCGGCCCCCTGGGACAGAGGTTCAATTCCACCTCCACCGGGGTAAAGGCTGGGCCTCCTACTCCCACCACGCAGGCAATGATGCCCTAAAAATAATAATAATAATAATAATAATAATAATAATAATAATAATAATAATAATAAAATGGTTTTCATTGATATTTCGTAGCTTCTGTTATGAATCAGATGACTCCTATGAAATGCCCCCAAAGGAGGCATCACTGAGAACTGCTGATCTAGGCTCTTAAAAACGTCTTTTCAAACAAGCAAGCAGCCATATAAGTGAGATGTCAACTAAGTATACATGGAAGAAGCACATCAACCTGTGTGATACAAGAATTGTAAGTATTAAAATCCAAACACGAAGGAAGGAATGATATTGGAGTTTAAATGGTGAACCTCTGGTTTGAAGAAATCTATGAATGACAGTGGAAGCACAAAATCTGTTTGTATGGTTCCCACATGGATTAAATCTCAGGTGAATTCCCTCTGAACACAGTCCATGGATATAAATAGAATTGCTATCAGATAGCATTGTAAAGTCAGTTATGGCAGACATTATAGTTGCAATGCAAATTCCTTGTCATTTGACCTCCAGTAAATGAATCAGAATCATCTAGACAGCAAAAAGTTTAGCTTTGGGTTGTGTTGTTTGACCTTTTCATAGGTGATTAAGAAGGCATTCATGAATTTTATCCAAGGCAAACAAGGGTGGTTATTTGCAAGAAACTGTTTCCCTGAACACAAAAATTTGAGAAATTTTCTTAATCACTGCTCTTTTCTAGTATCATAGAGTTCAGGTTTTTAGAAGTATTTTTATGTATTAGAAGTATTTTTGTGCTTGAAATAGTCAACAAATTTGTTCACCAAAATGGCAAATTCAAATGATCTCATCTAATGTTATCTCTTAATATCTGATGAGGTAAGTTTCTTAAGTCCCTTCTCTTCTCTTTAGTCTTCTTTTAAAAGATTTATTTCTCACTTTATACATATTTATTCTGCAATGTATTTTAGATTAAGTAAAATGAATTCCTAAAATAATTCAACTAGTAACTTTATTGGGTTGCACTGAATTTTAGATAAATGTAGGGAAAACTGACACTTGTAATATAAAGGCAGCTTATATTAGAGTATGGAATGCCTTCATTTATATAAAAATTGTACTATATTTATTAAAACTAAAAATTTTCGGAATTGAAATTGAGTTCATTTTTGACAGGATTAATTCCTAGATACTTTATAATCTTTGTTGTTATTGTACATATTTTATTTTAATTTTGTTTTGAGTTGAGTGCTGCTATAACAGAGAAATATTATTGATTTTCTAGATAAATTTCCATCCAGATATCTTGCTGATCACTCTTATTACTTCTAGCAGTTTTTTTCTAGAATCTCTGGATTCTATTGATTTTTCAAGATAGATGACACTATCATTTGTTAATAATGTCCATTTTATCTTATCGCTTTCAATCTTCAAAATTTCTTATAACTTAAATCACTAATCAACAATACGCTAAATACATAGAGAGCTGGTTTGCACTCATGCCAACTTCATGTGCAGTAGGGTGGAGCTCTGTTTCCCTGGGCTTCCTGAGATCTGAGTCTCACAAGCACATTTGCAAGCCTTACTTCAGAGGCAACTCTGAATGAGCTTCAGCCCCCAATTTCTGGATTAGCAGCTCGTTAACCAGGCATCATCCAGGAACTCTCCTGGTAGTAAGAGAGCATCTTTATCTTGTTCTTGAGTTAATGATGCTTCAGTGGTAGAATTACTGCCTTCTGTGTGGCAGCCTCAGGACATGTCGGCAGCTAACAACATCTTGTTCTCAGTTTTAAGGGGAAATCGATTTCTCCATGCATGCCCCTTTTACTGTTTGACTCTCTTCTCACATTCCGGACCTCTGATGTGACCTCAGGGCACTCCCTCACTTCTCCACCCATACCCCTTGGCTTCAGGCTTCATAAATCATGCTCAGTTACTACCTCAGCTAGATACAGAGGAGTTGATCCTTCAGGGTATTAATGTCCTTGGTCTCTTGAGTAGTTAAAAATGCCTAATATACCTCAGTTTGCAATTTCTATGGAAATCAGAATCAACCCCTTTCTCACCATGGAGAATTCACGAAACACTGAAAGGAACATTATTATTTGACTCTCTACACTGTGCCTTTGAGTTGAATGTAACTCCTAGACTTTAAAGTTTCCAAAACTAAATCTTTAGAGGAGCAGACAGCTTCAGCTTTCTGCCACAGAGCAGTTGGTGGGTTTGAACTGCAGAACTTTCAGTTAACAGACTGCCATGTGGTGCATTATCTAACAATAACGTCTGCTACTCCCACCAAATGATCTTTGTTTTCATGGTGGGTTTGAGTAAAGAGGTAGGAGAAAGACACTGATGGGATTATGACTGGCTAGGAATGTTTGTTATGATCGTCATCCTTCTGGGTATAAAATGAGCCATTTCAAAAGCAGGGACAGGAATTGCACTACCAGTCAGCGAGAGGAGCCAGGAACAGAGTGTGTCCTTTGAACTCTGACGCCTTGTGCAGTGAATTTCCTTGACCCAAGATATGCCTTTGACACCAGAGAAGTGAGAAAGGAATAGCAACAGCAAAGCCAGGAGCCAAAGCATGAGACGGAGCAAGTATATCTGCACTGGGGAGAAGGAGGCTGGCTTATAGAGTGGGGTGTGTCTGGCCAATTAATTCGGGAAGCTGGGCTTACTGACCACAGAGCTGGAGCTGTGTGCCATCTCGTTGAGGCTTACACCTGAGTGGCATGCCCTTTGTATATTTATCGGTATCACTAAAAGAAAACCCTAGTAACATTGTCTGTGCATGCCACATACCAGGCTGAGGACCAGAGAGAGACATGCTCCTGGGCAAGGCACGGAAGAAACCGTGCTTACTGAGCAACTGTATCATGATTGTTTCTCACCTGAGTTGTTACATGTTGATCTTCCTAATGGAGATTTGCCTAGCCATTTTCTGTGAGATAATGTGTGGTCATTAAAATGAATGAACAATCCCAGTCACAGAAGTAAAGTACTGTGGGAAAAGACAGAGCGCAAGCTCGAACTGACTAGGCTGCCAAGGATTTATACAACTTAGTTAAGGACGCCTCTATTTCCTAAAACACTAGACTCCTGAGTCCTTCCTAAACTCTCCAAGGAGTCCTGTAAATTTCTTAAGAAATACAATTCCTGCATTTGCCCACACTTCTAATATACATATATAAAGTGCCAGTCAGATAATTAGCCACCTTCTTAGCATTTTCCCATGGCTACCACAACACCTGGTTTTCTAAAGTATATTATCTTTTTTACTGATAATGATAATGTTACCATTTATTGTTTTCAAACTATATTTCTCTGTTATGGTGAAATGCTCTTGAAATGTTTCTGGAACAAAAGATTTGGCTTAGTTAAGAAGCAGTTTGATTACAACTGTTTCCCATTCACCATTTAAGGCAACATAAAATCAACTTCCATGTCCAACAGTAAGTCATTAACTGCTTTTAAGTGGGTTGATGTGCCTGCTATACATCCGAAAAACAAACTATTACTGTTTTGAAACACTGTTTTGACAGTTAAAGTTTGAAAGCTAACTTTGGTTTTCAAGCTTTCTCACTTTTTCCTTGTCCTATTTTTCTGAACATTTTATCTAAAGGGTTCTCTTAATGGAGAAGAAGCTTCTAGATTCATGCAAGGTGATTATAAATACAACCGATAAGATGCTTAGAGGGGAAAAACTGTTTCCCAAGGTCCAGTAACCTGCAGGAAGTAGTTAACCAAGTCCACAAGAAAAGGGACCTTCTTAGATAAGACCATGCCAGAAGGCAACAGGAAAGGCATGCACTGTTGTTACCAGTTACATCAGACACCATCGTGAGCATATCCACTAAGAGGTCGTCAACACACACAACCACTGCCCTTTTCGACGGAATGGAGAGGGAAAGTACAGAGGATGAAGAGCTTTATGACCATGATTCTCTCCACTCTTTCTGGAAATGGCCCATTCTCTCACATGAGCATGTACTCTAAAGAACTTTGTTTTCATCCATAGAAGCATAAGTTCACGTATTATTGTGTTTCTGCCTTGTGAATTCATTCTGCACTGAGAAGCAAGAATCAAGAAAAAGCATCTCATAACCTAACTCCATGATTGAGATCAGATATATCTTAGCCCGAAAGATTATATATATATGTATAATTTATTTGTTTGAAAAAACAATCTTTGGCAGCAGATTTGCCAATACAATATGTTTCTTGAGTCCTTATGTGTTGCTGTCATGAAGTTGACTTCAGGGTCAACCTTGACAACTTAAATATTTTCTGTTGTTTATTGGTCCAATTGAGGGGATGTTAGTTTCCCTTATTCCGACAGGGAGCTAACAACAAGTATGAAAAGAAAATGTCTGAAAAGACATTGAAATGTCCGAAAAGAAATGTCTGAAAAGAAAAGGCTGAGCCCCAGTGGCATAGTGGTTGTGCGCAGGATTGCAGCCCACTGGGATGGAGGTTCAATTCCAGCAGCGGCTCCACAGGAGCAAAGGCTGGGCCTCCTACTCCCACCACCAGAGGGCAGTGATGCCCAAAAAACAAAACAAAAAAAGAAAATGTCCTGAAATTGATTGTGGTAATGATTGCATAATTCTTTTTAATAGTATTTGAAGATTAAATTGTATGATATTTAAGCAGATGCCAATAAAATAGCCAGCTCTTTCATCTATGGCATGCCTGAGTGGTTTGAATCACCAACCTACAGGTTAATAATCTAGAAAAGAACATTCAAATCCCCAATCTTTCATTCATGAAAAAGTAATTGGATTGCTTGCCCTCACTGCTCAAACATAAACAAAGTGCTTTTCAACTAAATATTAGGTTAGCCTCTCTCTGTCCTCAAGTTTCCCAAACGGTGCTCTACTGTCCTCAGCCAATGTACTGTCTCTCTCTAAATAGGCTGTCCTTAGGAAAAAAGCATTTCACTTCACTTTCACCTTTTCCCAAATATAAAGGGGTTTCAAAATATTCCTGGGAAAAGTCCATCATCTTTCATTTTTCCATTAACTTTTAAAACCTTTCATACCATAAAAGTACATATACACAAGGTTTCTGTGGAATTGTCTATTAATAGTTACTTAACTAAATATGTAGAGTGAACAGATGTGGAAGAGAGAATGGTAGCATACCAAAATAATCCACAAATATATTTTAAATCTCATTTGCCAGAGTCTTATTTACCATTGCCACAGGCATATCCAAGACTATTGTGGAATATTAAGGATACAAAATTATGGCTACTTCTCAGATATGATCACATTCCTTGAAGGGATTAGTCGCAGGGCTCATTTCTCAGAAGTTAACAGTCTTGAAGTATTTGCTGATGAAGATGAAAGATTGAAACTATTAGTATTAATTACAACTTAATGTAAAGAAAACCAAATTTCCCACAATGTAACCAATAGATAATATAATAGATGGAGAAAGAATTGAAGTTGTCAAGGATTGCAGCTAGCTTCAATCCTCAATTGATGCTAATGAAAGCAGCAGTCAAGAGATCAAAAGTTGTATTGCATTAGCTAAATCTGCTATGCACAAATCCTCTCTAAAGTATTGAAAAGCAAGTATGTTACTGTAAGGACTAACGGGCGCCAGATGCAAGCCCTGATAGTGTCATGTGTATATGAACATCTGACATTGAATAAAGAAGACTTCAGAAGAATTGGTACATTTGCAGTATGGTGCTGAAGAAAACTATTAAAAATAATATGAACTATCTAGAGAAAAAAAATCTGTCTTGGAAGTAGTACAACCACAATGCTTCTTAGAGGGAAGAATGGCACGACTACATCTCTCATACTTTGGACTTGTCAGGAAAGTGAAAAGGAGGATGGTCCTTGACAAGATGGAGGGATACAGAGGCTGCAAGATTGGACTCAAACATAGGGATATTGTGAGGATGTGGGAAAAAAGGCAATGTTTTCTTCTGTTGCACGTAACGTTGCTATGAGTTAGAACCCATTCATCTACAACTAACAGCAGACACGAAGGTAACACACAAGTAAGAAGAATCAACTTCACAGAGTTCTCATTTGGATATATATATATATACATATACATATATATGGATAACTAGAGAATAAACAAGATGAAAAGAATATGAACAAGATCTGGGAAATGGAATGCATTGAGGGAGGTGAAAATTCTAGCAGCTTAGGAGATTGCAAATCAGGGAGCTTGCCAATAGGAGAGGGAAAGGAGGATGTAACAATTCACTACTCATAAAGGAGAGTAGTCATTTGTATTACTAACAGAGGACAGTGCCTGTGGAATGGTGGGTGGAGATGCTCAACTCCAGGTGCTCCCCTTTAGTTAAGTCTGAACAGCAGAAATATAATTGGGTGAGTCTGCTAAAGAAATGAACTGTGGCCACTGAAATGCTTTCTCCTTCATACATTCTCAGTGAGCACAAACATAGATACTACTACAAAAACAATCCTACATTGTCAATAATAACAAACATTAGTCTATAGTAGATGTATTGGAAGGCATTCAAGTAAACAGGTATGAATTGGTGTAAAGAACTGCACTCAAGACCATACCTATAGATTGAACACACAATATTTCTAAATTCACATTTATTATTTTTGTGCTTATTTATTTATTTGTAATTCATTTTATTGGTGGCTCATACAACTCTTAGCACAATCCGCCCATGCATCCAATGTAATCCAAGCACATTTGTACCTTTGCTGCCATGATCGCTCTCAAAACATTTTCTTTTCATTTAAACCCCTGATATTGTCTCTCCCTCATGGACCCTTGACAATTTATAAACTATTATAATTTTGTCTTGTCAAATGCTTTCTGATGTCTCCCTTTGCCCACTTTACTATTGTCCACACCCCGAGGAGAAGATTATATGTACAACCTTATAATCCATCCCCTCTTACTACTCCACCTTCCTTCCGTTCTCCCAGTGTCACCACTCTCCCCGCACTGGTCCTAAGGCAATCATCTGTCTTGGATGTCCCATGTTTCCGGTTCCTATCTGAACATCCTCTGGTCCACCTTGATTTAATAATGCAGAATTAGGATCATGATAGTAAGAGGGAGGAAGCATTTTAGAACTAGAGGAAAGATGCATATTTCATTGTGGCTACACTGTGCCCTGACTGGCTCATCTCCTCCCCCATGACCCTTTTATAAGGGGATGTCACTTCCATTGCAGATGGAACTTGGGTTCCCAATCTGCATTCCCCCTCCTTTATAATGATGTAATTTTTAGTTCTTTGATGCCTGATATCTGATCCCTTTGACACCTCATAGTCTCTTCGGTTGGTGTGTTTCTTCCATGTAGGTTTTGTCACTTCTGAACTAGATGACTGCTTGTTTATCTTCAAGCCTTTAAGACCCCAGATGCTATATCTTTTTTTGTTTTAAAGGCAGACTGCTACATGCAATGCTTTAGTTGGATGTGTCTGGAGTCTTGAAAGCTTGACTACCCTACGTTCTCCTACAAATGGACCTTGAGACTTGTTTGGAGGCTCTAGCAGAGGAATTCAGTTATTCATATACCCTTGACTGAAAGACGGTCCTCCTTCTATTGAGAAAGGCTGTCCTCTTCAACCAAACATGCAGCTTTGGGAAGGATGCACATGTAGTGGTCAGGGGAGGAAGGGACACCCGCCTAGCCAGCCAGGTCCGCAGAATCAACCCTGGCAATCAATGGGGTGACAGATGCTGCAGCCAGATCGCCCTCACATCCAGACACTATATCATTTGAGAGCCGGGCAGTATCAGCCTTCTTAACGGCAATTGCGTATGCACACCTTTGTCATCAGTACATTCATATTTATATGTTCTGTGAATATGCCCATGTATACACAGATCAAAGAGTGACCCAAGGTTTGTGCATTGCTTAGCTGTAACCAAACAATTTCAAGAAGTGTGTCAGCAGGCTTGGGCCTGAGGATCACACTTTTGGAGAAAATTAAGTTACTGGCATAACCCCAAAGAAATTTCTACATCTCATTTTTCTGTGTAGTGAATGGTGTCTTATAAGCTCGCGAGTTCCATTGTAAGTTACAACCTTTGCTCCCCCTGTCTCGAGCATGAAACAATCCTCAGGCTCTGCCATTGAGTTAATTCCACCTCAGAGGGACCTTATAGGACAGGGAAGATCTGTCCCTGTGGGTTTCTGAGATTGTAACTCTTTAAGAGGGTAGACGCCGTCTTTCTCCTGAAGAGCAGCTGGTGGCTTTAGACTGTGGACCCTGGAGTGAGCAGCCCAGGTGTAACCAGTACCTTATCATCATCAGTGCTCCAGAACACATAAGGAAAGGAAAAAAGACACATACAAATTGATATAAAGGATTAGTAGAACCACATGGGCCTCAGCTTCCGCTACCTTGTGACAAGAACAAGACGGCACCCAACTACTACTGTTGAGCAGTCTTAAGGGGATCAGAATTGAGGGTTCTGGACAGACTGTGAGAAAAATATGAACCCAAGCTGAGGATCATAAATAAGAAACCAGGCTTGGAGAGCTGACAAAGATTGAGGGAACCTTGAAGTTTGCGGCCATTAGACACTCTTCAGACTTGGAACTAAACACAGTGGCTTAAGATTCAGTGAAATCATAGGCCTATAAAAGGAAAAAATCATAGCAGAGTTGTGAATAATTCTTTTTAAAAAAATCAACCACAGGAGATCAAAGGGTGGTTTTCTCCAAGGAATAAATCTTACAAGGCAGGAAAGGATAGGAAAGAAAAGCAAATGGAAATGGCAGACTTGGGAAGAAAGTGGGAAGCATGCTATGAAGTGGCGCTTACTGGAATGAATATTATGAAACAAAATGTGCATGAATCGATGAATGAGAAATCAATTGTCTGTGTGGATTTTTAAACAAATCACAATAGAACATTTAAAAATCATGTACAAATAAAAGTTGTATTATCCTCAGGGTCGGAAAGCATATGCTGAGAAAAGTCCAACAATACAACTTTGCAATAAAAATTTGCAATAAAAATCGATACATTTGATTCAATTAACATTGTAAAATGAAATGATCCAGATGAGAAGCTCAAAGTTGTGGTTCAATGAGTTCTTACCCAGTTCCTCTTCCAGTGTGACCTAACCCTTCTAAGAAGAGACATTCCCCTTCAGCAAAATTGGCAGGCCAGTACATTCAAGCACAACCACCCCAAATTGGATTTTTTCTCTTCTGAGTGCACAGACCTGTTCATATTCATGATGTCATAGTAACAGAAATCTAACACCCACGTTTGTATTTCCTTTTATTTTTTACTCTGTACTCTTTGTCCTTTTTTCTTGGTTTTATCCTTTCTCCTTTTATCTCCTCCTTAATTTCTCTCTCTCTCTCTCTCTCTCTCTCTCTCTCTCTATATATATATATATATATATATATATATATATATATATTTGCTACACTTTTTTCCTGCCCCATGCATTACATACTTTCATGAATTCTAATTATCTCTCTTAAAATATACTTTCCCATGATTTTGGTCTGTCCAGATGAACACTTATGATTAGTATCATTACCTTTATTTTGTTCTCTCTTTATTCCTCCATCAACCTCACATTTCCCAGTTGTCTCTCTTCCCTTTTCTACGTTTCATCACTGTATGTTTTCTGACTCCTAATGGACCTCTCCCATATCACTAGACAGAGCCAAGCTCTCCAGCACAACCCAGAAGCTCACATACCAATTATAGCTCCACCAGGAGGCACAAGAAACACCGATCAACCACAGTAAACCACCCCCTCCACCCAGCCAAGTAAATCAAACACAAATAACTACAGCAGGAAAACACCCAGACCCAATGAAGTAGTCTGAAAAAGAAGCCCTGGAACTACAAGGAACAGAATTAAGAAGAATGAGGTTGAGGTCCTTTATATATTAATTTGAGGTTCTATATCTCTAGAAACCTTCAAGAGCTATGCGAGAGCACTCATGAGATTAATACAACAGAACAAATCGAAGCACTAAGATCCTCAAACCAAAAGGACTGCCAGAAGATACACAGTGAGGTGACAGAATTATGCAACATAATGAAGGAGGAATGGAAAGGAAGGAAATTAATGCACAGAGATGAAGAATAACTGAACATGCCCCTAACAAAAGGAGAAATAGAAATCACCAATAAACTTCCAACCAAGAACATGGCAGAAGCAGGCAGTTGCACTTGGGAATGCTATAAAACATGCAATAAAGAACTGTTACCAATTTTACACTAGTCATTTCAGAATATATAAAGGGCCACAAACTTTCAACCTCATTCTGTGACCTGAGAAAAACCCTGATAATGAAGCCAAGCAAAGACTTCCACAAACTCATTGGATTAATATATAACAGAGAAGAGAGCTCCAAAAGGAGGGGTAAGCAAAACAAGGCCACTTACAGAAAACTACAGACCGATATGCCTCATGAACACGCATGCAAAAATTCTCAACAAAATTCTAGATGATAAAATCTAACGATTTACCAAAAGAATAATTCACTATGATCAAGTAGGATTCATAGCAAGTATGCAAAATGTTTTAACATTTGAAAAATGATCAAAACACAAATAAAAGAATGAATAAAGAAGAGATGAATAAGAACCACCTCGTCATATCAGTAGATACAGAAAAAGCATCTAACAATATCCAAAACCCATTTCAGATAAAAATCAATAAAATATGAGTAGAGAGGAAATCCCTCAACAAATCCAATGACTAATTTCATCCTCAATCAGGAAAAAAACAGAAAACATTTCACCTATGAAAATGAGAACTAGACAGGGGCTTCCCCTATCATAACAGGTATTCAATATCATGCCGGGAATCTTAGGCAGACCATAAGCCAAATGAGAACTAGACAGGGGCTTCCCCTATCATAACAGGTATTCAATATCATGCCGAGAATCTTAGGCAGACCATAAGCCAATAGAAAGGAATCAAGGGAATACAACTTGTCAAATAATAGATAAAACTCCTGCTATTTGCAGATTATAGGATTTTCTATAAAAAGAACTCCAAGGACAACACCAAAATACTGTTGGAAATATACCAGATTTAGTGAAGTAGCAAGATAAAAGGTTAACAAGCAGAAACCTATTGTATTCATATATAATGGAGAAAAGACTGAGGAAAGATGTCAAGTAAACAATACCATTTACAAGCCACACAGAAGATGAAATATTTGGGAACAAACCTACCAAAGAAACAAAAAGTTTGTACAAATAAAACTAAAAACCATCATTATAGGAAACCAAGAGAAATCTACACAAATAGAAGAATATCCTGTGTTCATTGATAGGAAAATTTAATATTGTGAAAATATCACTACTACCTGAGTCCTGCTTGATCATGATATTTGTTTGTTTTTAACAGTTTTATTCATATATAATCTGTTACATGATGCCAGGCACTATCTAATTTCTTCACCATACTTTGCAATGGCACCCATATCTTCTGTGTTTTCTTCATAAGGGCAAGCATATTGAATCTTATTGAAGACATTTATCATTATTACATCTTTGCCTCTGGTAATATTCCTTTCCCTTAAGTCTATTTTATCTTATAAGAATATAATCATTTGTGGTTTTTATCCTTTCATTTTAACCATTGCCCCTTATATTTAAAGTATGTCTATCATAATAGTATATTTTTAGGTCTTGCTTTCTGAATCAGTCTGACATTGCTTGAATTTTAATTGGAGTATTTCACCCACTGATATGATTGAGCTTACATATATCATCTTTTTATTTCTCTTTCCTGATGCCATTTGCTATTCATTTTACTATTCTCTTTTACTAATTTATTTTGTGTGTTTTTTTCTCCTAATATTCCACTTTGGGGGGCGCATCACTGCCCTCTGGTGGTCGTGGGACCTACCCAGCCTTGTTCCTGGAGAGCCGCTGCTGGAATTGAACCACCAAGTCCATGGGCCACAGTCCCGCAATCAACCACTAAGCCACGGGAGCTCAGCCCCCCCTAATATTCCACTTTATCATTATTATTGGATGACTAATGTTAACTAATTTAACTAAAACTAATTTTAGTTTTAGTGTTTTTAATGACTGTGGCACAGTTTTCAATATATTTTAATAGTTTCAATATATTTTAATAGTTCCAATGAACTATTATGCATAATGCAAGAAACTTAAAATAACATCTTATATTTACCATCTCACTCATCTTTGTGTTATTTCTTATACATCTGCTACAAGCTCCACAACACATTGTTTTTATTTTATAAATAGTCAAGTTTTAAAGAAATTAAGACAAATCATTAATATTTGATACTATATTTATTATTCCTTTCTTCCTGAAGAAGTGTTTGTATTTGATATAATTTTTTCTTAAACTTGAAAAACTAAATATTTCTTGTGGTAAAATCTACTGGTAAGAAATTTCACTAGTCTTTATATATCTTAAAGTATCATTAACAGGTTTCATAATCTAAATACAAAAATTAGATTCACAATTTTATTTTCTTTCTTTAATAATATCCTTTCACTGATATTATTGTAAGATGTTAGTGATAATTACAATTGTGTTCCACTTGTATTTAATGTATATTTTCTATGTCCATATATTACCTACTAATTTAAAATATAGGTAAACTATAGTAATGTATTTAAGGTTTTTTTAAAAATCATTAGTGCCCCACCATCTCCCATTTGAAATATCTGCAGCTTTTCTCTTGAGGATCAGCTTCTGCTATAGAAATGAATTGTCCTTCAAACAGAACTGCAGAAGTTCTAAACCCTGCAGCTGTAAATATGATACAGTTTGGAAGCAGATTTTCTGTTTGATATGTTAATGAATCTTATCAGAATAGGATAGGAATTAACCTAAACCTTTCTGAGTGATGTCTTATAAAAACAACAGAATAGACACAAGCATACACAGGAAAGACAGACACACAGGAAGTAGAGGATCTGCCCCCAGAAAAGAAATGTCAAGAGTTTCTGACACATTAGAAACAAGAAAGAACCCAAGAAGGAATTGACACGGCCAAGACCCTGATGTGAACTTTTCATGTTCCTACCCATGAGAAAAATAATTTCTGTCCAACAGCTACCTACTTTTATATACTTTTGCTACATCAGCATTAGGAAACTAAGTTTCCATGGTTTACGTTGTTCACTAGTCCTAGAGATTTACTAATTCCAGAGGAAAGTGTTGCTTCATTACCAATAGCAGACATGTTCTGTACATCATCAATGCTTCTCATTATTCACACCAGGTTCATCTTGAAGCTTAGTGTTTGGTACATTGATAGGATTACGTTTTAAGTGGTACAGTGTCCCTTAGTGCTCACATACCTTGTAGGAGCACAAATTCAGATTTTCATACAGATGTAATACTTGCCACTTGACAGTGGTAAAAACTCCCATACCTTCAGCGTTAAATCCAGTCAATAGAGCTCCAAACCCTTAGGTCACAACTTTGGAGTCAGCTGTTCTTGTTTTCTATTCAACTCCTTTCCTCTGTACAGGCTTATCCTAGAAAGACTGAATCAGGCTCTAGTTTCTGAATCCAGAGATACCCTTCTGAATACCTCCCAATGATCACTCTATGACTTAGGTAGAGTCCTTTATTTATTCCCTCAGAAAAACTGTGCCTACTCTCCTTCCCATGCATACATCCATATGCACACACACCCAGATACACTGTCTTACATTTCTGATGGATGCTACCTCAGGATACCAAATAGCTTTTTTCCCATTCAAAAAGTAATTATAGGTGAAATCTAAGCATTAATCAAGAGATTCAAATGGTCTACACTAAAAACAAAAACACATGCACACACAATGTGTTGTAATAAAAGAGTACATTTAAAGAACTTAGAGTCCTTTTCATTTTAAGCTCCCAGGAAACTTGTAGATATTTCAGAATTATATATATATGTGTATGAATAGCATTGTAATAAGTTCTTTCCAGAGTCCTAGGGACAGAGAAATTTAAAGCTAATATGTCGGTACCATTACCAGATTAAGATAAAGTTAGAAGAACAAATCTCAGGAATATATTCAGTGAAATTGCATGCTTAACTTTATCAAATATATATCTATGTGTCTAGTAGCATATTTTCTCATAAAAGACCATATATCACCAAAATATCTTTCACTTTCAGAGTCTAGAGAAAGGAGGTAGTCCTTTCTTATGTGGTCAAACGGTGCATTCAGATCATCTATTATTACACCAGAGAAACAATCCCAATGTGTATGTCAAGATGTGCCTGTTATCACCAAAGCATCAATATAGTCATGTGTAATCATCTAAATTTACTTCTGTCCTCCCTTGACGAACACTCCCTCTTGGCACATTCCTCAGGAACACAATCTCAGTTCTTCTGCCAGGTTTATTTGGCTCATCTCAGGATAGTCACTGAAATTCAGTGGAAACTTTTGAGTCATTTTTTAAAGGGTGGGGGACCCCACCAGATACAACTAAAGAAAAAGAAGATAAATAAACCTTAAACTCTCTTCAGTGAAATGGGCTAGTGCCCGAATAGAGGGAACAATGCGAAAATTCCTCTTCAGATACTCAGAATATTTGTTTCAGATTTGCTGTGGCTCAGCTTGCTTCAGGACAGAGTGCTCTGAATGACTTGAGTCCATTTGATTCCACCTAACCCAATTCAAGAAGTATTTGTCTGACATTATTGTGGAGTACCCTACAACCCATCACAGAATTATTGTATCCTTAATCCTGATCGATGACAACTGGACTTGACTTCTTCACTCTTTGAAGTGAACTCATCCCAAAGACTGAAAGTAAACAGATGGTCGGTTGAAATGCATAATCCCCAAAATGTCAAGTGCTTCTTCTTAAATGTTATATTTTCCATGATGAATCAATATCAATATTTCAAAAACTTGGCAACAGTGTTAGTAAAATGCACATATCATAAGTGAGAAAATAAAATCATCATAAAAGCCATTAAAGGTTTTAAATACTTGTTGCTTGCGGTTCAGTTCACCTTGTTGCATGGTGACTGTGTTAGTTTGGGTAGCCTAAATAAACAAATTCATGGACACTCACATGTGTCTAAGGAAGAGCTTCATATAAAGAGTAATTGTACATTATAAAAGCATCCCCCCCCAAAAAAAGCATCCCTGTTCAGTTCAGATATAGTCCATAAGTCCAATATTAACCCATATGTCCACTACTATTCCATAAATGCCTCTGTAGAATCATGCAGCCAAGCAAAAATGCCAAATTCAGGAAGATCACAGGGCAATAGATGGAAAGTCTTGTGGGCCCAGTAGCTGTAGAAGCATCTTAGCACTGGCAGGGGTCTTCTAGTGGATCCTACAGCTCCCCAGGCTCTGGTTGCATCTTCATAGCTCTAAGTGACTTGTCTCAGGAATGTCTTGCAGCAGTGAGCATGTGCCCTGCCTCCAGCAAGCTATTTATCTCCTTAGCCCCTTCAAATGAGGTCACCAAGCTGTGACCTGATTAACAGGCTAACCTCCACCCCTTCACTCTTAAGTCTCAAATTGACAACAGATTATGCAATGACCACAGTGACTTTCTCTACAACAGAATGAAATATTACTGTGCTCTATGACGTCTTCATAATCTTTGGTTATTTTTTAACTCACTGTTCTGGTTATCAGGCTGGTGGTCCTTCTTATTAAGGGTTTTGATTGATTTTGTTGACTCTAATTTAGCAAACATCATATTCTTTTCTAGGAGTCACTTCCTGAGAACATGTCTAAAATAAGAGAACCAAATTCTCACAGTTTCTCATGTCTAAGAAGCAGTCTGGCTGCATTTCTTAATTTCTCAAAGAATTAGTCTTCTATATCATATAGCATTGTCTTAAGTTTAAGCATTAAAGTTATTTTTTATTCTTATGACTAATGGCTAGATACTAATCTATAACAGCATAAATAAGAATATATCAAAATATACTCACTGTTTAGCACATATAGACAATGCATATAATGCTCAATAACAGATCAATATCTGTCTAAGAATTCAAGATTCTTCTTGTATTTTAATGTCAATGAAAAACATGAGCAGAAAATCTGCTGATCCCAAAGTCTATGCCTTTTCTTATAACCAAACAAAATATACAGTGACTAACACGAGCCTGGTAAAGTTCTTCACATTTTGGTGACCAAATTTCATATTCCATAAAAAATATATCAATTAAATAAGTAATAGCATAGTTTACATGTTGCCAACTTGGATCAAAAATATCTGAAAATTGATCAAGAATTTTGTGCTCAATATTGAGCCAAAATGGAATGAATTTTCTAGTCCTATCAGAAATATCAGTGATGATTCGGGTTGCATAAATATAGCTAAGAGGTTTTCCTTTTGGCCTATACTCATGAGGACTATTTGTGCTCTGAAAGTTCAAAGTAATTGATAAGCTGTGAATTTTCTTCTTTGAAGGTACTATATGCCTTCTGCACTGAGATAGTAGATTTTAATTTTGTCAAAGACTGAAGCTGTTTGTATTCATAAAATTTTAATTCATGAGGAAATGGTAGCAGTAGTAATCAATGAACATTTTTGTGATTGGATGGAGTTTCTGGAATGACAGAATAAGGACTACCGTAAATACTTGCTTTTTGAAAATGCAAAAATCATAAAATAAACTTTTCAGAACTCTGGACCCAAACTCTTACAATGATTTGAAAATACATTCAAGTGCTAAATAAAGATCAAAGACATTGTACTAATTTAACTTGTCCTGCTTCCACTCCTTTCTCCCCAGCAATATAGGAGCAGTATGAACCCTAAAGTCTCTAAGAAAGAGACTGCCTTTGGATATTCTAAATATTCCAAATATTCTAAATTTCAGATTATTGTCCCTATCTGACTTCACTCATAGTTTTCTAGAAAAGCCCATCTGTAGACATTATTTAATTGGTCTCAGTGCCCAATTTGCTAGATAAGCCCTATCCCTGGGCTTTTGTTGAAAATAATTAGTGACAATTGTTCAAAAGCTCATCTGCTTGAGACTGCAATGCCAGTTGTGTCAAATGTGATCTGGCCAAAAAGCCTGAAAGAAAGATTTGGGGGAAGAGACGTATAGAGAGCCCCGAAATGCTTTGATATATTCTTGGGATTATACATGCTTGCAAGGTTGTTTATATTTGAAATACTAATGGCATAGCTTCCACCATCACAATAGCACTCAAGCCACTACAGGGTGATGAACTAACAGAAAAATGGTGACAGTAATCACTAAGAAAATGCAAATTCATTTCACACCCATTAAAATGGCTCTAATAACAAAGACAGGCAATAGATAACAAGAGTTGGCAAGGATATGGAGACAGTGGAAATCTTCTTCTTTGGTTATGGGAATATACAATAAGGTAGCCCTTTTTAAAAATAACTTGGCAGTTTTGAAAAGTGCTAAGTATAGAGTTACTATATGACCCAGGAATTCTACACCTAGATGGATACCAGTGATGATGGAATAATGTTCTCCCAAAGATATTTGCATTCTACTTCTTTAAAACTGTAAACATTTCACTTTGCCTGAACTTCAGTACTTTCACCCATTATGAGTTATGAGTATAATTTAATCTCCTGAGAGATCATATATTTTGTATCAACTTGATGAAAGTGGGTATGACATTTTGGCTAACCAATTAGATGAACTAAAAGTGGGTATAAAAATTAGCTTCTTGGGGCTGAGTTCCAGTGGTGTAAGTGGTTGAGTGCCAGACTGTGGACCGCAGGCTTGATGGTTCAAATCCAGCGGCGGCTTTCAGGAGCAGCGCTGGGTAGCTCCCACGACCACCAGAGAGCAGTGATGCCCCGCAGAAAAGCAAAAAACAAACAAAAATTACCTTCTTTTTTATATATACATTTTATTTTATGTTTTAAATGGTTTAAATTTATTTAAAAGAGTTGTACCATCATCACCACAATCAGTTTTAGAGCACTTGTTTCATTGTTGAATTCACTATCATTAATTCTCCATTTCCCCCAACCTCTCTTGCCATTAGTCTAAGAAACTATCAACCATTTGCTGTCTTTATAGATATATCTAGCCTAAATTTCATATGAGGAAAATAATACAAAATACCACAACAATAACAACATAGTGAATGGAACTTATCACTTTCAATAATGAAACTAAGAAAAAATAGTAGATCATCTGAGACTATACCAGAATATACCGAAACCTAACCACCTGTGAGTTATAAGACCAGGCAAGGATGCACACATGGAGAAGGTAAACAATATGAGATAATTGTCTATCTGGGAACTAACAATTGAACTGGTTTAGCCTAACAAATTACTAAGGATTACCAGCAACCAACAGAAGCAGAAGAGAGTGTCTCAGAAGAAATCTACACAAAAGGCTTGACTGCGACGTATATCATTGTTGCATGCTGTTGAGTCACCTGCAGCTCTAACATTGTGAGAGAAAAAATTCTTATTTTTTAAAGTTACCTTTTCAAATGCTCCTTGTGGTGTTTCTGTTATTTAAGCAGGAGATTGCTAAAAACACAAGGAAAGGGAAACTTTTCAGGTATTACTAAATTGTGTTTTGACATGAAGAGATTATCCAATGTAAGGAAAAGGATGTGAATTCCAGAACACTTCACTGTGCTTCTGCAGACACTGTCTAAGGATAAAGAGGCAGTCAGAAGAGAACAAAGGAATGCTGCATAATTAAAAATCAGAAGTATACATCAGAGTTCTATCATTATCTCATGTTTATTCACCATGCATACTAAGCAAATAATCTAGAAAACTGGATTATATGAAGAATAATGCAGCAGAATTAGAAGACGGCATAGTAACGGTTTTGCTTGCTGAAATCAAGAAGTTAAAACCCTTGCTGATGAAGAACAAGAGCAGTATTCAATATGTCAACTCAATGTTAAAAAAACTCAATGCAAAAATTAAAAAGAATATCACATCTTGCAAAGCAGAAGGTTAGCAATAAAGAGGAAGACCATCCAGGAGACGAATGACACAGCGATTGCAACAATGGGCTCAAATATCACCATGATTGTGAGGAGGGTGCAAGACGGGTGGTGCTTTGTTCTGTTATACAAAGGTCACCATGACTTGGAACTTATTTGACAGCACCTAGCAGCAATAAGTGAATGACAGATACCAAAATTAATTATTTTAAGATGGCTCATGTACATGCCCAGTGGAATGTCAAATCTGACCAATTCTTTCTATGAGTTTTCCACAAACTCTATTTGCATGGCACCAACCAAACATTTGGTGGGAGCTATGAAAATATGGATAGAAGAGCCATACCAAATAATTTCACTTTACAGCAGTGTCTACCCAAGATGGTGGATGAGGTGGAAAAATTATGTCGACCCTATACAACTCGAGAGACCAAGTGAAATTGAGACAGATGATAGCCCTGAACCTCAGAGCTTCCTAGGAAAGCATAAAGAAGTAGATGAACTACCAATAAGAGGAAGAGACTGAGCAAAAACTGTGGACAGGGAGAAAGACAGAGTAAATTAAAATGTAATTAATTATCTCTGGGAATGCTAAAAATCTAAGTTACTTGCTTTCAGGGGAATTTGGACTCATTTACTCAGAGGAAGGGTGGAGGGCAGCCTGAGGCTATCTGAATGTTAAGAAGGAGTTGAATGTTAACAAGGTGTTGAAAAGAAATCAATAAAGTGACATCAAAATAGTGACATCAGAACATCTTGTACCAGTTTGCTTCATTACTTAACCGTAGGCTAGCTGTTTAAGTTCTCTGATCTCAATTCTCTCATCTATAAAATCTCCTGCCTATTATAAGAAAGGGAAAGAAATGTGATTATTTACTTGACATCGTGTTATATTTCTTTCTGCATGCACTACTTTGATACTATTACTCCACTCTTCAAAACCCCTAGTGTTTCCCAATTACCTATGAGATCAAGGTCAAACTTGGACATACAAAATCCATGTTAATCTAAACTTGGCCTACTTTTTTAGCTTTATTTCTTACTGGTGTTTTATTTAAGCTTTCATCAAAGGCTACTGTGGTGTGTTTTAGGTCCCTGACATATTTTTTAATGGTTTTTATTTTTCATTTTTTCTTAAAATACTCTGTCTATATGTTCCTGTTCTTAAGTGCCATTAAGTCCGTTCTTTCTAATAGCAGGCTGTGTTCCACAGAAGAAAACACTGCCTAGTCCTGTCCCATACTCATATTTATTGTTATGTTTCAGGTCCATTTTGCATTCATTGTGTCAATCTATCTTGTTGATTTTTATGCACATGCTCTTCTTTCCAAAGCATGATGGTCTTCTCCAGGAAATGATCCCTCCTGACAGCAAGTCTAAAGTATGTGAAATGAAGTGCCATCATCCTTGCCTCTAATGGCCCCTCTGTTTGTAATTATTCCACAAAAAATTTGTTGGTTCTTCTTGATGTCCATGGTATATTCAATATTATCCACCAACAACTTAATTCAAGGGCATCAATTCTTGCTCAATTTTTATTATTCATTGTCTAGCTTTCACAAGGATATGACAGGTATATTTTAGTCCTCAAAATTACATCTTTGCTTTTTGACACTTTATAAAGGTCTTTTGCATCAAATTTGCCCAATGCAAATACAAAATTTGAATTCTTGAATGTTGCTTCTATAGGCATGGATTGTAGAGTCAACTAGAAGGAAATTCTTGACAACTCCATTGTGATCTCCATTTATCCAAATACTGCTCCTTGGTCTAGTTGTGTGGATCTTTCATTTTCTTTATGTTCAGTATATAATACATATTGAAGACCAGTCTTTGACTTTTATCAGTAATTACTTCAGATACCCTCCCTTTTAACAAAGTAGATTGTGTCATTTCCCTGTCATAGTTTGTCAACTCTAACTCTAATACTATTGCTGAATTATTCTACCTACATGCTCGCTGCCATCAAGTTGATTCTTGCTCAGAGCAAGCCTCTTGATCAGTGGTTCTCAGTCTTCCTAAAATCGTGACCCATTCATACAGTTCCTCGTTGTGGTGACTCCCAACCATAAACTTAATTTCATTGTCACTCAATACCTCTAATTTTGCTACTTTTATACATCAGACAACCCCTGGGAAAGGGTCACTCGAACTCCAACGGGGTCATGACCCACAGATGGAAGAACACGGCTACAGATACAGTAGAACAGCTCCATGGGGTTTCTGTGGCTGGAAATCTTGACAAAAACAGATCGCCTCATGTTTCTTGCCTGAAGTAACTTGTGGGTTCTTACTAGTCACCCTTCAATTAGGACCCAAAAGTTTTCCCTATTTGTCATCATGACTTCTCTATTTATAGACTACTCAGATCCTCTTGTCTTGTTTTGACATTCTTCCATACACTAAAAAGCAAGCAAACAATAAAACCAAAATTCAAATATTTCTTCTTCCAGAAAATCTGCTGTATTCAGAAGTCATGCCCCTTCCTTTGAATTCCTCTGGAATCTGTCATACACATTATTATGAAAGTGCTTACATATGTCTTCAATTTATAAAGATTTGTCCAGTTGCATTACGGATACCTCCAAAGTTGCATGACAAGGATCATGTGGCAGTTCTATAATCTGTTGTCAATTTGAGAGGATTAAGAATGAGGGGTTGGAGGTTAACCTGTCAATCAGGTTGCAGCTCGATGAACTCCATTTTGAGGCACTAAGGAGATAAATAGCTTGCTGGAGGTGAAATACACACTCACTCCCTGTGAGACATTTCTGATGAGAAGCCACATGAAGCTTCCCTAATGCAGAAAGAGACTTGGGAGCTAGTGGACACACATGGAAATCTGTCAGTGCTGGGTTGCTTTCGATGCCACTGGATCCACAGATTCCCCACTCACTGGCCTATGATCTTTCTGCATTTGGCATCATTGCATGTGGTACGTGAGTCTGAAGAGGACTTTATAGAATTAGTATCAGACATATGCGCTAATATCAGACTTATGGACTTGATATGGACTGTGCTGGGACGTTTGTTCAACATTCAATTGTTCTTGTATATCAACCTCTTTCCTATACACATATGAGTGTCTCTGAATCTGTTTCTCTGGCCAACCCAGACTAACACAAATCATTACTTAGAAACCCTGTATCTTATATAACATTCCCATCACAGTGCCTTAAAGGAAATTCGTAGAAAGAAAATTGCCTTAATTTATTCTCTTGAGACTTCTGGCACGATGGCGAGGGACTCCATGGGAATCAGCACAGGAGAGTTACTAAGAGGGAAATTCCACACTGTCAAATTACAGGAAGAGCATTATAGAGATAAATAGGCACAGATTCAGTAGGTTTTGTGGGGTTGGGAGCTTTTTGCTTACCACGGTGAAGGCACACTTGGGTTTGACCCTAGCCCTGCCACTGTCTCGGCCATAGCTGGGTTCATTTGGAGCCTACATAGGGGCTTTATCTCAGCAGAGCCACAACTTGCAGGGATTGACCCCTCTAGCCCCACAATCAGGGATTGAAGCTCAGCTATATTGTTACTTTTGTTTACCTCATTTCTCTCACTTCCCCTAGTCTCGTGATCTTAGTATTTTTTTTTTGTTTTTGCTCTTTTTCTCTTCCCTTTTCTCTCAAAAACCACTGCTGACCTCCAGATCCCTGCTCTTAACCAAGGGCCCTGATGCCTGTCCTCCATCAGCTAGGAATGGTCTACCCTTTGCTGTGTAACCTGAGGCTGGGGAAAGCCCGCCCACCTCCACCAAAGGATATTTCACTCAAATTTTTCCACCGCCTGCCTTCTGCAAGGCTAACTCTTGGGGAAATCCCGCCCACTTTCTTCATAGGAAATCCAGCCTGTATGCCTGGGTGAGCTCCTTTCTGTCCTTTTGTGTGACTGACAGAACTTCCTCCCACCTGCCATTGTGCCTCACACAGCCTAAGGCAACTCAGGCAACACTCGCCCATATTCCACACTGCTGCAAGCACCTCTGCCCAACCCTGCCGCAATCTGTCTGACGAGGGTAATTCCTCCCACCATTCGCAGTGCTCTGTAACAAAACAGGCAAACCACCCGTCTT